>VDFB02366862.1:0-37525 GCA_007258455.2 Sequoia sempervirens | reverse complement strand
GATACATACCTACTTCTTATTTTTTCCCTAAAATTTAAGTACTACTGCATTGAAATTTCAAATTTTCACCAAATAGATTTTATTTATTTTCAAATAAACCTAGTAGTTTAGAAACTAAATTCAATTTTCTACAAATTCTATTCTTACATACTTTTGAAATAATATAGATAACTTATTCATATTTTTACATCAAGTTGCCTAACATTGATTTTTTCTAAATTTTTTGCCACTTAAGGGCCTATTTTTTCCATGATGATCCTACACATACCCAAATGTTGATTCAGATCCTACAAACTACAATCTAAAATTCCATAGGGACTAAGATGTCAGGGAGGGTGTCTTAGTGCTCCTGATGAAATTTGAAGGTTTCAAAAGTTGCAACAGATAGCAAATCGCTCAAACAGAGTACTACAACAGAAAAATAGAGAGGGACTAAGATTCCACCAAGGGTGTTTTAGTCCTAGTAATGGTTTTTGGTAGAAAATAAGATAATTCTTGGTTGATAATAGTGTTCCCAGGTTGCCTACCTAGGGACCTGATCTTTGGAAATAGATATTTGTACAAATGAAGGCTAGAAAAAGTAACTAGTAATAAGCAATTGGATGCAAAAGTGAATGCAATTTTTTTTATTTTGAATGCAATAAGAATGTTCCTAAATGCAATGAATAATGCACTTTTTTATTTTTTAAATGAGATAAAATGATGGAAGAAAGAAAAAATGTAACTTATATGCACTTTCACTAATGCACCCTAGATGCACTTTTACTAAATATGAGGAACACTAGATGCAATTTCACTAATGCAAGATGCAATGCAAGAATGAATGCAACATAGATCTAGGAATGTAATGGAATCCAAATTAGAAAATGAATGCTCAAAAGAGTCAGGCTCACCAAAATGATGTGTGGAAAATGGATACCTAAAGATATCACTCTTTCTCCACCAATCATTCGCAAATATCCTAGGAGCCCTAATTAGATTGACTAACAACCTCACAAGGTGATTCAATTCACAATGAGGACCTAGGAAGGGGATTCTTTGAGTTATAAGGGGTTCACCATAAAGCAAGTGCTTGGGAAAGAGATTGTTGGAAAACACAATGTGATATGCAAAATAACCTAAAATTAGAAATGTAAGCTAAATGGGAGATGAAAATGATGAAATTAAGCTACACCAAGTTAGGGTATGTGTACCTGAGAAGTCTAGAGATGTGACAAGGACTCTATAAATACAAAGAATCTATCGAAAAGCATTATGGAGGACTAAGATGCCTAGAGTGGCATAGTAGTATTGCTGCTATTTTTTGGGGTAAATACAGATTCTTTGGATGTTGGAACCAGATATGAAGGAATGCCTAGAAAATATTCTTCTGAGGACTAAGACACCCAAGGTGGTGTATTAGTCCCATTCTAAATTTCTAAAAAATATAAATCTGATCCCGAGCTCCAAGGTCTACACTTGCTTCCCTTTCAATCTAAGGTTCTAAAACTTCTAAATTTGGCCAGTAGGTGAGTTTTTGTGAAGATGACAACTTTGTAATCCAAATGATCTTCAAGTATTCAACCTAGACCTTCAATCACAAATATGCATGATGTGAAAAAAAAAATTAGTGAATGGGGGTTTGTCTTGGTCAAACCCATTGTAGGTAATTAAACCAAATGATGAAATGAAGCATGAAATATGAAATATATAAATGATATCACCTTGGATGATGTCTTGTGAAGAAAATCTAGAATCTACCTTGTAGTGGCCATGAAGAATGTAGATCTTGGATCCTTGGATATGATGTAATCAATGGTTGCAAATAGATCTTTAATGCTACATCCACAATCTTAGTTAAACAACATGAATGGATGCACTAAACCCTTGACATGATGCTTGAATATTGATGATGGCTCCAAATACTTGATGAATTGCTCTTGAATGCATAAAATTTCCTTAGGATTGAATACTTGAATGCTTGTTATCTTGCTTATATGAAAATGATTGAGGGAACCTTGTATTTCTACTTATTCATGCTTAATATCCCAAAATTACACCATGCAACAAGCTGACATATGAAATCATTAATTAAAGGAGGCTAAATCCCACCAAGATTTGAAATTGAATCCTGAAAATAAGCCATGGAGGACTAAGACACCATAGGTGGCATCTTAGTTCCAAGGCTCAAATCTTAGGGCACAAACTTCAAAAAAGGACCTTTTAGGTGGTTTCAAAATTAGGGTTCGAAGACCCATGGAGGACAAAGACACCCTATGTGGTTTTTTTCGAGTCCATAAATTAGGGAAACATAGACATAAACATTAAATGATCATTTATCTTTTGATTTTTTTGGGATTAGCCATTAAAATATATGGTTTATAGGGACTTTGGATGCAAAATAGGACCAATTAATCCATAAAGAAGCATAATTAAAGCAAGGTGGGTCCAAACAAGTGTGAAAATGAAACGGTGTGAATTTTAGTATAGTACACCAATATACTTACAACTGCTCTTAATACTCCCCCTTAGTATTACACACCAATCAACTCTACAACCTCTGCATCATGAAAACATAAACTTCATAATGCAACGATGTAAATACCTACTCCCCTTGAGAGGTAGCCCCAACATTAGTCTAGAAAATGAATGAATCCATAGATCCACTAGACTGATGCATCTCCATAAGCATCTAGTTCAATGAAGGATGGGAAACAATCCCTAACTTCTCCTGAAGATACTCAAAAGTATCCTTATGAAGATCCTTAGTGAATATGTCAACAATCTAATCCTTGGTAGGTACATATTCAATCTTCACCCCATTCTCCATAACTTTCTCAAAAAAGTGATACTTGATTGATGTATGATTTTTCCTTTAATGCATCACTAGATTCTTTGAAATGTTAATTGCACTTGTGTTATCATAAAATATAGAAATAGGCTCATCATACACTACTCTGATATCCTTGAATGTTTGTCCCATCCACAATACTTATGTGTAGCAAAATGTTGCTACAATATACTCAGCCTTTGTAGTAGATAAAGAAACATAATCTTGTTTCTTCCTTAGCCATGCCACCAATCTGCATCCAAGAAAGAATGTACCACCACTTGTACTTTTCTTATCATTAACACATCCAA
Organism: Sequoia sempervirens; assembly: GCA_007258455.2. Taxonomy (NCBI): domain Eukaryota; kingdom Viridiplantae; phylum Streptophyta; class Pinopsida; order Cupressales; family Cupressaceae; genus Sequoia; species Sequoia sempervirens. The sequence continues at coordinate 34,405 of VDFB02366862.1, read as the reverse complement.
CCCAATTTTCATCTTTGTATACACTATTGGAAACACAAGGGCGGGCAACTAAGAGGGGGTGTGAATCAATTGTCATAAAAATTTAAACTTATTAAAATTATTCTTAGATTTGATAAAATAACATTAAAGAATAAATCATCGACACATCAGAAACACACATAGCACCAATATTTTTACATGGAAAACCTGTTCGGGGAAAAACCACAGTGGAGGTTAGTCCACAAGATTATACCCTGTTAAAAGTATAACAAAATAGTATGGGGAATGCACATGCATTCAGACACACTACTTAGAGCACACTGCTCAAATACAACAAGGATTACTACCCAAAGGAAGACACACTATCTTAAAGAAACATTCAAATTACATTTGAAAGAGTTTGAACTATGAAAATAGCATTTGCTAATGCTTGATTATAGTTTTGGTTAAGCACATGAACACTTCTTCACACTTTTCCCACTCTTCTTCACAATCTGCTTCTTCCTTCGAATGATTAGGACATTATTCACACATCTCATACCATCAAATGGAATAAAAAATAACTTGTATATATCTGCAACAAGAGATTACATCGCTACATGTTGGCTTCGACAAAATAATAAAATGTATGCAAACTGTCAACCCAAAACAATAAATATTTTTCAATGCGAATCGAGGAATATCAGCCACAACATAATGAAGACCCAAAAAAAAATTCTTGAACATGAAACACCTTCAAAAATTATTCCATTTAGATCCACAACATGCTACCATCACCTTGTTGGCCATGAACATGTAAGAGAAAATCACCAATCGTGAGCACAACAATCAATGTGGAAGTGAAACACAAATAGAGTACTATCTAGAAACATCCACAAGCATCATGAATCACCAAAGAAGCATCTGCAACAACTCAAATTACTAGAATCATGTCATCTTAATTCAGGAACACAAACTGAAGCAACAAAATAACTATCAGAACACAATTGCTCATAACTCAATCAAATCTTCACGCAAATCTCTAAAAAAATTGACATGGATAAACTAGATATACTCAACAACAAATCCTTTAGTCCAAAATCTCTTATCATCAAAATTTTGAGCTCGCCAACATACTAAATTTCACTACATCACTGACAACCTACAACTTATTTTATTACAATTTTCTCAATATCCTCAACATATACAGCCTGAAGGACATTAACGCCAATAGTGTTGACATCAATGACAAGCACATATCAGCAAACCAACCACAAAATCCAATAGTCTCCCCCTTTGGAATTGATGGAAACACACGATGTGAAAAACACCATCAATGCAACTTTCTCTTAGCACTTTCTCCCTCTAAGTTTTTGACTCTTTTGTCCTCAACTCTTTCACATGACTCTTCTCCCCACAATTTTTTTCACATTACTCTTCTCCCCCTTTGAAATCAATGACAAAGATAATATGTATCTTTCTCCACACAAGCTTTGAACTACATATCTAAACATCTTACTACTCCCCCTGAGTAGCAGCCACCACAAAATTATTCCATATCAAGATATGACTATGAAATACACAAACCGATGCAAGTCAATGCATCTTAGTTCTGATTAGGAAGGGTAATCACCCCTAACTTCCCTCTAAGATAATCAAAAGTATCCTTAGGAAATGGCTTGGTAAAGATATATGCAATCTATTCCTTAGTAGGTACATACTCCAATCTTACTTCCTTTTCACTCACCTTCTCTCTAAAAAAGTGAAATTTGATAGATATATGTTTGGTCTTTGAAAGTAGCACTAGATTCTTAGAAATGTTAATTTCACTTGAATTGTCACAGAATATAGCCATAGGCTCATAATACACAACTCTAATATCTTTCAACATCTGTTTCATCCACAATACTTGAGTATAATTTTTAGCAGCAACAATGTATTATGCCTCTATAGTATATAAAGAAATGGCATTCTGCTACTTAACTATGAAATTAGCTTCTTTCCCAAGAAAAATTCACCACCACTGATACTCTTTCTATCATTCAATCTCCTACCCAATAAAAATTAGTAAAGGCACTCAAAGTAAGGTCATCATCTTTAGGATACCACAACCCAAAATCAACTATCCCCTTCAAGTATCTGAAAATCCTCTTCACAACAGTTACATGAGATTCCTTAGGATCAGCTTGAAATCTTTCAACAATACATATGGAATTCATGATGTCAGGTCTAGTTTGAGTCAAATAGAGAAATCCACCCATCATGGATTTGTATATATTCTAGTTTTCCTTTGAAAAATCATCTCATGTCAACTTACATTTGATCACCATAGGTCTACCAACCACCTTTGAATATTCCATACCAAACTACTTTAGCAATTATTTCACATACTTGGTCTAAGATATAAAGATCCCTTTATCTAACTGAGTAATTTGGAATCCCAAAAAGAATTCCATCTCTCCAATCATTGACATCTCAAACTCACTCTACATCTAATCAACAAACTTCATGCACAAACCATCATCTCCTCCAAAAATGACATCATCAATAAAGACTTCAACAATCAAATCTTTATCATGATCAATCTTGAAATATATATTACTATTAGCAGTACCTTTATTAAATCCAAGCTTCAACAAATACTTGTTCAATCTGGCATACCATGCTCTTAGGGCTTGCTTGATTCCATACAGTTCTTTCTTCAACCGATAAACCATATCTCCCTGATCAATCAATTGAAATCCATCAAGTTGCTCAACATACACTTCTTCCAATTCATGATTTAGAAATGTTGACTTGACATCCATCTAATAAACCTTGTAGTTTTTGTAAGTAGCATAAGCAATAAATAGTCTCACAACTTCAATCATAGCAACATGGGAAAAAATTTCTTCAAAGTCAATTCCTTCCATCTAAGAATATCCTTTACACACGAGTCTTTCTTTGTTTCTAACAACTTCACCTTGCTCATTCAGTTTGTTTCTAAAGACCCATTTAGTTCTAATTAAAATTTTTGTCCTGAGGTCTAGGAACAAGAATCCATGTATCATTCTTCTCAATCTATTGTAGTTCTTCTTTCATTACTTCCACCCAATTTTCTTCTTTGCATGCTTTATTGACATTAGTAGGCTTAGTCTTTGAAATCAAACAATATTCTTCTGCAATTTTTCTCCTAGTCTGAATACCTTTGTTCTTATAACCTATAATCTGATCTTCTGAATGATTTAGTCTTACATACCTTGGAGTCTTGGGATGTTCTTGAACTTCAGGTGCTTGTGATATTTCTTCTACACTTTCACTACTTTCTTCCTCTTGATTTTCCTGAATCACCAGAATGATTTGAACTTGATTTGAAGTCTGAACATTCTTTCCTTTATCTGAACTATCATTCTGATAATCTAAATCATATCCACAAGTTTTGGATGGTCTGACTATTTTTTCATCAACCTTTACATTATCACTTTCAACTACTTTCCTCAATCTCTTATTGTAGCACCAGTAGGCCTTTCTTTTAGTAGAATAACCAAGAAAGATACCTTCGTCACTTCTAGCATCAAACTTTCCTATATCTTCATCTCTTTTGATATAGCATTTATTCCCTAAGATTTTGAAGTATCTAAAAATGGGCTTATGACCATACCATAGCTCATAATGAGTCTTACAAGTATCACCTTTGATTTGTACTCAGTTGTGAGTATAAACAACAATACTCGCAACTTCTCTCTAGTAGATATGAGGAACATTTCCTTCCAACATCATAGTCCTAGCAGCTTCTTTAATTGTCTTGTTCTTCCTTTCCACAACTCCATTTTTTTGAGGGGTCTGTGGTGTAGATAATTGTCTCTTTATACCATGTTCTTCACAAAAAGAAGTAAACTCACCAAAAGCTAATTCACCACATCTATTTGATCTTAGACATTTAATCTTCAGAGCTATCTCTATCTCAACCATAGCCTTAAAGATCTTGAACTTCTCTAGAGCTTCATATTTTTCCCTTAAAGAAAGTAACCCACATCATTTTGGAATATTCATCAATAAGTAACATGAAATACATGTATCCTTGTAAACTTATGAATCTAGAAGGACCACACAAGTCAATATGCACAAGTTCCAACACTTCATTTGAACAATGTTGTTTGCTCTGAAATGAAACTCTAGTTTGCTTCCCTAACTAGTATTCCTTGCATATAGCATTAGTAGTCTTTATCAACTTAGGAAGATCTCTCACAGCCTGAGTTGAACTTATCTTGATAGTATTATCAAAGTTTACATGACACATTCTCCTATGCCACAACTAACTTTTATCAACTTGAGCAATAAGACAACTTTTACTATCAACACTCAGGTGAAAGATATTACCTTTTGTTTTTGTACCTGATGCAATCACATTTCTAAAACTTCCCACTATTCTGCACTTTCCATCCTTGAATTGAAGATTGTATCCCTTATCAACCATCTATCCAACACTTAAAAGATTATGCTTCAGACCTTCCACATATAGGACATCATTAGTATTATGCTTACCATCAAGAGAAATGCATCCTCTACCATGGATTACACCTGCTTTGTCATCACCAAATATTACAACACCACCATCATACTTTTCCCAGCTCACAAACTTACTTTTATCACCTGTCGTATGATGACAGCATTCATTTTCAATCACCCATTCATCTTTTTCTTCAACTCTGGCCACTAGGGATTTCTCCACATTTGTACAACTAGCAGATTTAGTAGGGGCTCAATCATTTTCCTTGATAGCAATAAATACACATTCATCCTCACTTACATTCCCTTTATGAGATTCATCATCTCTCACACCTTCATCAGTAGCATAATAACACTTTCTTTGAAATCTAGGCTTGTTAGTTCTTGGCTTACGGACTCTTTCCAGACACCTTGATGCAAAATGACCTATCTTACTACAACAAAAACATTTAATAGGAAATTTCCCTTTATACTTACCTTCTCCTTTGGCTTCCCTTTTGACAATAAGTGCTTCAAGCTTGTCTAGTTTTCTCTCTTCTTCTTCAATCTCTCTCATTTCCTCCTCTTAGGTGAACACCTTTCTAGAAATACTTTCACCCTGATTATATCTTTGCTTATCTTTTCCAAAGGTAGTAGCGTTGAATGCAGATTCTGTCTTAGGAAGAGCATCACCAAACTCACTTAACTAAAAAGCAGTAATCTTACCAATCAACATATCTCTACTAACATTTGTCACAGTCCACAGCTCCTCAACAGTAGTAGCTTTGACTTTGTATGTAGTAGGAAAGGATCTGAGCACTTTAGAAACAATCTCTGATTCTTCCATTTGTCCACTAGCACATCTAATACTTCACACAAGTTCATTCACTCTTTGCATGAAAGAAGTAATGTTCTCATCATCACTCATTCTCAACATTTCATATTTCGCTTTAAGACTTTGCAACTTAGCAATCTTCACATTAGCATCACCTTCATACAAAGTTTCCAACTCTCTCTAGATCTCATAAGCAGTCTTCAGATAGATAAAATTTGTCATCTTAGAATCAATGAGAGCACTCAACAACGCTTCCTTAACCCTAATATTGTACTCAACATCCTTAATATCAATAGCAGTAGAAGGACCATTCTATGGGATAACATACCTATTCCTTGTAATGTTCCAGTAGGGTTCACCAATGCATCTCAGATGACACTCCATTCGATTCTTCCAAAAAGAATAATTTTTTCCATCAAATATCAGACTATCCTTCGTATATGTTTCCATCTCGGATCACCTCAAGCTATTCAAATTCTTCCAAGGATCCTACTCTGATATCAATTGTTGGCAACACAAGGTAAGACAACTGAGAGGGGGGGTGAATTAGTTGTCACAGAAATTTAAACTTATTAAACTTATTCTTAGATCTGATAAAAGAACATTAAAGCATAATCATCAACACATCAAAAACACACATAACACCAAGATTTTACGTGGAAACCCTATTAGGGGAATAACAATAGTGGAGGTTAGTCCATAAGATTATACCCTATTAAAAGTACAAGAAAATAATATGGGGAATGCACATGCATTCATGCGCACTGCCTAGATCACACTAGTCAAATAAAACAAGGCTTACTACCCAAAGGAAGGCACACTGTCTTACAAAAGCATTTGGATTACATCCGCAAGATTTTGAACTGATAAAATAGCATCTGCTAATTCCTTATTACAATTCTAGTTAAGCACATGAATACTTCTTCATGCTCTGATTCTTCCTTTGAATGATTAACGCATTATTCATGCATCTCATACCATCAAATGGAATCGACCAATGTCAGCCACAACATAATGAAGACCCAATACAAAATACTTGAACACAAAACACCTTCAAAAATTATTCCACGAAGATCCACAACACGCTACCATCACCTTGTCGGCCATGAACATGAAAAACATGAACACGCAAGACAAAATTACCAATTTTGAGCACAACGATCATTGCGGACGTGCACCACAGATAGAGCATGATCTAGAAATATCCACGAGCATCATGAATCACTAGAGAAGCATCTGCAACAACTCAAATTACTAGAATCACGTCATCTTAATTTGGGAACACAAACTAAAGCAACAAAATAACTCTCAGAACACAACTGCTCATAACTTGATCAAATCTTCACGTGGATCTCTGAAACATGACGTGGGTAAAATAGATATACTTGACAACAAACCCTTTATTCCAAAATCTCTTATCATCAACATACTAAGCTTGCCAACATAATCAAGTTCACTACATCACTGACAACCTACAACTTATTTTATTACAATTTTCTCAATATCTTTGACATATGCAGCCTTAAGGACATTAACACCAATAGTGTTGACATCAATGACAACCACATCATCCAACATACACTTATTGTGAAATCAATATCCTTAGGATACCATAAGACATAATCCAAAGTGCCTTTTAAATATCTCAATATCCTCTTTACTATAGCAACATGTGACTCTTTAGGATCTTCTTGAAATCTAGCCACAAGATAAACTGCATGCATATATCTAATATAGTATCAAGGTATGTGCAGGATCATCATGGAAAAAAAAGGCCCTTAAGTGGCAAAAAATTCAGAAAAATTAGAGTTAGGAAACTTGACGTAAAAATTTGAATAAGTTATCTATATTATTTCAAAAATATGTAAGAATAGAATTTGTAGAAAATTGAATGTAAATTTTAAACTACTAGGTTTATTTTAGTTTTAAAAAAATCTATTTGGTGAAAATTTGAAATTTCAATGCAATAGTACTTAAATTTCAAGGAAAAATAATAAGTACGTATATGTCTAACCACCCTAACCACAATAAAATGATAACATTTTTATAATATTTTATATATAAGTAGAGGACTCATGTCCGATGTGATGCATATTTTTTGTAATTTTTTTCCAAGTAAATAATTAATTATGAATTTTCATTACAACTTTTTAAAAATATAAAAACTAATATGTCTGACCACATTAACTTGGTCAAAACTTCATGAAATTCAATTTTTTTTAATCCTATAGTATGTGAAGCATAAAATGTGACACATGTTTTAGATTCAAAAAATGTGATATTGTTTGAAATATATAGATGTTTTTCAATCAGCCTATCAATTAGGACTTTAGTCGTAATTCAATTAGAAAATGAATAATAATTATTTATTAAATTCAAAGTAAAGCATAATTTATATTGGTGGAAAGCTAAGAATTTCCTTTAAAAATCCTTTTTGTTTCATCAATTTTGGGTAAAAAAAAAAGTTGTCAGCCACATACCCATCATATTTCCACGTTTTGGCCCATCATGATCATGCACATAGCCATGAGTTAGATATATTGGTCCACCAACCATAGATCTGTACTTGCTCTAATAAGCCTTAGGTGATTCTTCATCTTTTTTCAATTTGCAACTAGTAACCATAAGAGTACATACCAGTTTGGAGTGATCCATTCAAAAATTCTTCAATATCTCTTTAACTTATTTTGATTGTGAAATGAATATTCCTTTATCTTTCTAACTAATTTGTAGTCCAAGGAATAAATTCATCTCCCCAAATGTAGACATTTCAAACTCATTTTGCATCTCTTCAACAAATTTTTGACACATATCTTCATTACCTCCAAAGATAATGTCATCCACATACACAACCAATATTAATATTTTATCTTCCTCAAATTTAAAGTAAATATTATTATCTATGATAACCTTGTTCAATCCATGTTGTATCAAATATATGTCCAATCTTGCATACCAAGTTCTAGGATCTTCCTTTAATCCATACAATGCATTTTCCAATTTGCAAACCATGTCTGATTGATCTAACAACTAAAATCCTTTTGGTTGTTCCATGTAGACTTATTCCTCTAATTCTCCATTCAAGAATTCATACTTCACATCCATTTGATAAACTTTAAATTCTTTGTATGCTAAAAATTCCAAAACATCTTCATTGCTTGCATTCTATCCACCAAGGAAAATGTTTCTCAAAGTCTATTCCTTCGACTTGTGAGTAATCCTTACACACAAGCCTTATTTATTTCTAACCACTTCTCCATTCTCATTCAACTTGTTTCTAAATAACCACTTCAAAGTCTAGGATCCAATTCCCATGTTTTTTTTTTATCAAATTTTTCCAACTCTTATTCCATTATCTTCATCCAATATTCATCTCTACATGCCTCACTCACTATTTTTGGATCATTTTTGGAAAGTAAACATAGATTTACCTTAGTTTTAGCAACTCTTCTTCTTTTCAATACACCTTTTCTTTTATCATCAATATTTTTTGTTAGAGTAATAAGTTATTATGCTTAAATAATTACATCACATTGATTAATTAATTAAGTCACTTATTCCTCTTTATTACTTAAGCTAAACTTAGGCACATTTATTAATTAATTATTAATTATTAAGTGTGCACACTAGGGTTTCATTTAGGGTTTCCCTTTTTAGGGTTTCTTGATCTCCTTCATAAGGATTGATCACATTGTAATAATTGATTCTCTTAATGCATTTTTACTGAGAGATTTACAGAGAACATATTTTCTGGTTCTTCATATCTTTTGCATGTGACAGGTATTCATCTTGCATGCAGGTGATCTTGGATTCTAACATGGTATCAAAGCTCTAGACCTGTAGCTACTTGTTCGTGATCTAAAGATATGGCCTTTCAGTGAGTTTGGAGTGCAAGGGTTTCCACATGCAATTTTTTGATTGAATCTGGGGGTAGCCTGATTTTCTGTACATTTTGGGACAAAACGGACCACGCCATTGAGTCCGCAACGCCCAGAAACCCCCATTTTCATATAAAATTTGTCCATTTTGGAGCAAGTTGGTCGAGGAGGCAAAAAAAAATTGTCTGAGGGGCCGTACGGCCTCCCCAGCACGCAGATCGAGGCTCGAAAATCGAAAAAAAATGTCAAAAAATGTGCTTTTTTCAAACTCCCGCCAGTGCTTCCAGTGTTAAAGTAGATTCGCCGCCCCGCGGCCACCAAGCGGCCACCCATCCGTAGCCTACCTCCGCTCCGCCCCCGGTCATATGGAGGACCGGGGGCCCTCCGATCTACCCCCGTGGGCCCATTCAGCCAAGCCGGCTCAGCCCCCACGGGCTTCTCCGCTAGACCCCCGGTCATATGGAGGACCGGGGGCCATGCAGTCAAACGGTCGGACAGCGAATATGCCAGAGATTCTGGAATATTTCGGGCAAAAATTAGCATATTCTAGCAAATATTCCGTCCAGTGCACAGGAAACCGGCGGTCAAAATTTTTTTAGGGGTGGCATTTTTTTCGCCGACGGCCAGACAGCCGTCAAATTTATGTTCGTGAACTGCTGACGTCAGCATGACGTCAACGTACGGCCGGCCCTCATATGCCCCCTCCTAACCCTAGTTTGCCCTAAAAGAGCAGTTTTTTTCTTTTGGCCATAACTTGGGCATACGGTATCGAAATCGGGCAAACGTGATATTGCCGGAAAGCTGGTTCCGAGAACTTTCATTTAGTGTAGTTTATTTTATAGTATTTTTTTGTTTTACTGCATTTATTTCTGTTTGAAGTCAGTTGTACATTTTATGCTTCCGATCTCATAACTTTTTGCCATGATCTCCGTTTTTCGCCTCGTTTGAAGCGTCAAAAAGTTATTGAGGAGCTCTAGGTTGCTGTCCATGCACTTTTTCTGTATATGTCCCAGGTTTATCAGTTAGTCCAGATTTGGCCCGATGGGTTGTTTGGCGATTACTTGGATGTTTTGGCAGTTGGGAGAGTGCATCTTGCATCTTTGCACTTCATTTTCAGTAATACACCATTCAATAATTGCTTGCTGCTTCATAGATTCCAAAGTTGTTCCAGTTTGGAGTTTTTGAGTGTTCCGTGGCATCGGGTCTTCTGTTGCTTTAATCATGATTCCTTGAGTCAATCAGTGACTCTCATCCGGTTTCAGTAGTATACAGAAGAATATTTCCTTGCTTGCCTATATCAAGTTCCAGTGTTACTCTACAGAGTTCTTCCAGTGCTTCTTTGCAACATGTTATCTCATTGTAAGGGGGGTTTTGTCCCACTGGGTTTTTCCTTCTCTTACCCTTATTGCATTTGTAAATGGGTACCTGATCAGGCCTAGTTGTCGGGACCCATCTTTGCTTTCATGCATCTTATTCTAGTGTTTTAGCTTCTTCCTAAGTTCATCTTAAGGGGGGGTGTTAGAGTAATAAGTTATTATGCTTAATTAATTACATCACATTGATTAATTAATTAAGTCACTTATTCCTCTTTATTACTTAAGCTAAACTTAGGCACATTTATTAATTAATTATTAATTATTAAGTGTGCACACTAGGGTTTCATTTAGGGTTTCCCTTTTTAGGGTTTCTTGATCTCCTTCATAAGGATTGATCACATTGTAATAATTGATTCTGTTAATGCTTTTTTACTAAGAGGTTTACAGAGAACATATTTTTCAGTTCTTCATATCTTTTGCATGTGATAGGTATTCATCTTGCATGCAGGTGATCTTGGATTCTAACACATTTTAGGGTTTCTTGATCTCCTTCATAAGGATTGATCACATTGTAATAATTGATTTTCTTAATGCATTTTTACTGAGAGGTTTACAGAGAACATATTTTTCGGTTCTTCATATCTTTTGCATGTGACAGGTATTCATCTTGCATGCAGGTGATCTTGGATTCTAATATTTTTTTCTTCAGAATGATTTATTTAAACATACTTGGGGGTCTTAGGGGTCTTTCCCAAAGCTTCTTCCTCTTCAATCTACACTTAATTTTCCTTAGATTTTTCTTCTTCTTCTTCTCCACGGATAGGGTCATGTGACACATCCGTCTATAACAATTGAATTCTACAAATCTTCATCAACCTTGACATTTTCACTTTCATAAATATTTCTTAGCCTTTTTTTGTAACATTGGTAAGCCTTGATTTTAATAGAATATCCAAGGAAGATACCTTCATCAAACCTTGCATAAATTTTCCCCATGTTTTCTTCATCTCTTCTGATATAGCATTTACTTCCAAATACTCTAAAGTACTTGACAATAGGAATCCTTCCATACCACAACTCATAGGGAGTCTTGATGTTGTTAGCTTTTGATTGAATTATGTTAAGTATGTAAATAGTAGTATGAATTGCTTCTCTCTAATAGACTTATGGTATTTTATCTTCTTTCATCATAATCCTTGCAATTTCTTTAATATATTTTTTTTCTTTCAATGAATCCATTCAACTGAGGAGTTCTAGGGGTAAATACGTGCCTCTTTATTCCATGAACTTCAAAAAACATGTTAAACTACTTGGAGGTGAATTCTCCACCTTTGTTAGACTGCAAACATTTGATCTTCAAATCCATTTCATTCTCAACCATAGCTTTAAATGCTTTAAATTTAACTAGAGCTTTATATTTTTCTCTAATAAAAGTAACCCATGTCATTCTTGAATAATCATCAATCAAAAGCATGAAATACCTATCACCTTGAAGACTTCTCACCCGTTTAGGACCACAAAGATCTGTATGTATTAATTCCAATATTTTGGTAGCAGATTGCTCTTTTTCCCTTGAAACTACTCCTTGTTTGTTTTCCAAATTGATAATCTTTGTAAATGGCATTGATAGGCTTTGTGATTCTTGGTAGATCTCTTACTACTTAAATTGAATTGATTCTAACCATATTGTCGAAATTCATGTAACAAATCCTATGGAGCCATAACCAACTATCATTAATATGAGTTATTCAGCACCCTTTACCTGATAGATATTTACATTTGTCCTTTTACTCGTAGAAACCATAGTCCCAAATTCTTTTCTAATATCACAACTTTCATCCTTAAACACAAATTATATCATTTGCTACGCATTTTTCCAACACTCAAAAGATTATGCCTTTACCCTTTAACATAGTGTAACGATGGAAAAAGGTCCCTAACTTGGCCTTGATTTAGTGTTGTAATATTCCTAACATATTTATATTAGGTCTTGGGCCCTTGTGAACTAAATTACCTTAATCCTACCTTGTTTAAACTGTTGTATAGTGTTGTAATAAACTTTCACACGTTTCTAGGCTTCTCATTAGTAATTAGGCTTCTTTATGCTTTAATTGCCCTTATTTTTCATCCACAATCCCCATTTAATGCATCTCTTCAAGGATAATCCTGACAAAAATCAATACCCAATCATAATTTAGGTGTTTCATGCTTGAATGGCCTAGATTTAGTGATTTGAAACTCATCCGCCACCTTGAGCAAATGATTCCCACCTAAATGTTTTGGTTTTGATCCCAATTTCATGCTTTCTAAGCATTTTTAAAAATGGTCCCAAAAATTATGCCTAGTGGGACTCATTCTCCACCTTGGGTGAATGAGTCCCGTGTGGCCCAAAATTAAAATTAATTCCAATTTTTGGTGGAAATTTATCTTCCTAGATCTGATGTCAGCTTGCAGTATTGTAATTTTGGAAATTCTTGCATAATCAAGCATAAATACAAGTTTCTTTCACTCATTTTACACCTAGAAAGTTGAATGAGAATTCTTATAGAAAAGTTAAGTTTCCAAAAGCATTCAAGAGAAAATTATAAAGAATTTTAGAGCAGCATTCAAGCATCAAGCATCATGTCAAATATTTCATGCATCATGTTTATTTTTGAGCTAAAAATTTTGATGTAGCGTTTCATTATTCAAGCAAGCATTTCATTCAATATCTATCACCTTCAAGCAAGAGTCAAGATCCACATCGATTTGATCCATCTCGCACATGTTTGCAACACTTCATTGATAGGGTTTGGTGAGTTGCAACATCATATATTTTTCATTCATCATTCTCCAATCCTATTTCATTCTATTTCAAGGTTTGATTACCAAAATAGGGTTTGACCAAGGTAAATCCCTATCCACCAACAAAAAAAAAAAATTCCTTCTCCTTTGTTTGTGATTTGTAGGTCTATGTTGTAGATTTCCTAAGGAGCAACATTGGAGAAAAAATTTCAAATCATTCAAAGTTGTTAAAGGGTAACTACAAGAAGTTGAGTCCACTTCTAGTGGAAATGTCATTTTCCGGCTTTAAAATAGGTACCTATTCATTTTTAGAATAAGTACCCATTTTAAAGTGGGTACCCATTCCAAAAGGTTTGAAAATAACAATCCATGTTTCTCATTTAGATTAATGCTTATAAAAGGCATGGTAACCCAACCCTTAGCCTTAGACCTGCAAGTACAAGGTCATGACAATATTGAGAGAAAAAACTAACTATGTCAATATGGCTAACGAGTTTTTTTTTTTAGAAATAATTCATGAAAATAAAACCCAAATGTTTAGATGAGATTTTGTAGATTCTAAATATGTAATTCTTTTTACATTGGATTATTTTTTCTATTTTTCAAGTATTTTTTTATGAAATTGGTCCATAAAACCTAAAATATCAAGTTTTTTATTATTTTAATATATTTTTATTAAAATATTCTTTTGAAAAAAAATTATATGTGAACAACATTCAAACAATTCTTTTTTAATTTGAAAAAAAAGAAAAAAAAATGATAAGTTTAGGTCACCTTATGCGTGATGTACACGTGGGATTTTCAAAACATTAATTACAGCCAATAAAAAAATTGCAAAAAAAATTACAAAAAAATATCATGAACATTATTTAATGTGTTAGAGATCATTTCCGAAAAGGATTTAGAAAAACACAATTATTTAGGTCAAAATATTGATAATGTACACATGCATGGTATGGTAAAAAAAAGTGAACTTTAAACAATGGTTTTTAGACATCCCATAGAAAATAAATTTGTGTCCCCTAGGTTAAAAAAAAAAATACATATTTGGAAACTAGACTCTGAGTACTACATTTCATATTACTGAATTTTTAAAAGTTTCGATCTTTAAGTGCTTCAAATGTTTAGGTCAATTTTGACAAATTCTAAAAATTAGGGAAAACACTTCCACTTTTTGGCTAAAAGGTGGACTCAACTTCTTGCACACACCCTAAAGTTGTCATCAAACCTTAGAGAACATTGGAGAAGATCTACAAGTTGCAAATCATGGTTTCAAATCTAGAAATCAATCAAGAAGAATAGAGTAGATATAGAAGAGCAAGATCAAACTTTCAAGCTTCAGAAAACCCTAACTGGATTAATTCGCCACTGTTGGCAAACAAGTCCTAGTTTCAATAAAAATTTAGATTTTTGTAGATTTAGGTACCCATTTGGAAAATTCTTGTCCATGCACAAAAACCCAGATTCAGGATTGATTCGCCCAGCTTGGAAAATGAGTCCTACTCAGCATTAAAGTTATATTTTCCATTGTTTGAAAATTCCATTCAACCATCTCCATATTTCTAGGTGCACGCATTCTATTCCATATCTTTTCATTTTGTTGCATTTGCATTTCTGGGTCATTTAGTGTTACTTTGCATTGAATTAGGGTTTAGTGTTGCATCTTGCATTTCATTCATCTTTCCAAGTTCTTACTTGGTGGTGAACCCCTTATTAGTTTACATTTAGCTCCTAGTATAGTCCTATTTTAAGATCTCATTCTCCTTTGCATTGAGTTTTCTAGGGTTACCCCTGAATGAAACTGGAGAAGTGGGTGTGCTCTATTTCTTAAAACCATATGATAGCACCATACCACCTTTTCTATATTTCTCATAGTAAACATCTTTAGTATTATGCTTTCCATCAAAACTGATTGAACCTATTCCACAAATATTAGCTCCTTAATCATCTTCAAATTTAACTAATCCTCCATTATAATTTTCAAGTTTAACAAAATTATGTCTCTGGTCATATGATTAGATCAACCAGTATCAACAACCCAATAGTTCTTATCCTATCTAGCATGAAAAGAAAAAACAAAGTACCTTCAATCTTATCGTTCTTTTATGGAATACTTTCCTTTACACAACTTTTCAAGTTAGTAGAAGTAGATTCATCTTTTATATCCAAGTACAAGTATTCAACATCATCTCCATAATTAGATTCATCATTAAAAAATTTAGCATCTTCTCTAACATAATAACTTCTCTTAATTATATTTCCTTTGTTCTCCTCACTTTTATTGTTTAGAGCTCTACTAGGGCATCTTGAATCATATTGAACTATATTTCCACAACTAAAAGATTTGAAATGTAGTTTGCATTTGTACATGACTATGCCCTTTTTCATTCTTCTTACAAAGTTAACTTCCACATCATTAATATCTTCTCCATCTAAATATTCAATCTTTTCTAATTTTCTAGCCTTGAAAGTAGCCTACACTTTTGTACCATTTTTCAAACCATGTTTTCTCATTTCAAATGAAGTTAGTGTACCCTACATCTGATCTCTTGAGTAAGTATTAAAATTTGTAACTTCCTAAATAGAAGATACCTTTTCACTATAAGAATCAAGAAGAAATATGAGAACTTTCTTTACCACTCTTGGTTCTCCACGTCATTAAGATCTTCTCCATCTAAATATTCAACCTTTTCTAATTTTCTAGCCTTGAAAGTAGCCTTCACTTTTTTACCATTTTTCAAACCATGTTTTCTCATTTCAAATGAAGTAAGTGTACCCAACATCTGATATCTTGAGTAAGTATTAAAATTTGTAACTTCCTAAATAGAAGATACCATTTCACTGTAAGAATCAGGAAGAGATCTAAGAACTTTCTTACCACTCTTGGTTCTTTGACTTGTGCACCAATACCTCTCATCACACTTACCAGCTCATTGACCCTCTACATGTACAGTATAATTTTTTCACCTTTAGATATTTGTAGGGTCTCAATTTTTTCCTTCAGATTCTACAACTTCACTTGTTTAACCTTGTCATCTCCTTCATAAATTCTCTTTATCTTATCCCAAAATTCTTTAGTAGTCTTAAGATTTATAACTTTTACTAATTCAAAATTTGAAAGATTGTTCACAAGAATAAATCTTTCCTTACTATTCTTTTCATGTGCCTTGATCTCATCACTTATGTTTGGACCATTCGCAAGTGCAACTTATTGATTCTTTATTTCCTTTTCAATCTCATACCCAAAGGATGCTAGATAGGCTTCCATATTTGTCTTCCTAAATGCATAATCTATACCCTCAAACTTAGGGCAATCTATCGTGTTCACCATCTGGGATCTAAT
This sequence comes from Sequoia sempervirens, assembly GCA_007258455.2. NCBI lineage: Eukaryota > Viridiplantae > Streptophyta > Pinopsida > Cupressales > Cupressaceae > Sequoia > Sequoia sempervirens. Next base: position 17,824 of record VDFB02366862.1, on the reverse strand, counting down.
TCAAGCGGTTAAGCTTTTCTCCAAGGAACCTTGCTCTAATACAAACTGTTTAAAGAACAAGACAACTAAGGGGGGTGAATTAGTTGTATCAAAATAAAACATCAAAACCCTTGATAGTAATCAAATCCACATGCATTCATTAAACCCTTAATATGTTATAATGTTTAAACATGAAAAGTAAATAACAAAAAATAAAATAACCAACTCCATACACAAGACAACACCAAATTGACATGGAAAACCCAATGAGGGAAAAAACAAGGTGAGGATTAGCTCAAAATATAAGTAATTGCAAAACTGGTATAAGGGCTCACTGCTAGAATAGGACGCACTATCCAAAAGGCTCATAGCCAGGGCTCACTGACACAAAAAGAAAAAGAAGATAAAAGAGAAATGTAACATAGAGAACAACTTCTCAATGCAATAGAGAAGCCACCATAATAGCTCCAACACCTTCACATTCTTTGTTGAATGATTGTGGACACCTTCAAATCATTGCATTTGGAAATCCTACACTTTGAAGTTCACACTTGTCTACTCAAACTCGCACTCTACTCTTTGAAAATTCACATCACTAGCATCGCACCCATATATCCTTTCTTTCTTGTAAACCTTCAATATCTTAGTTAAACTCATACTTATAACATCCTCAACCTTGACAACTTTCTCTAAGGTTGGAAATACATGCTTCACACTTTGCAATTTTAAATTAGGTCAGCACTAAAAATTCCTACACTGGATAGGAACAAAAGTGGACCAAAGAAACACTTAACTAGGACCCAAACTAAATCTCACATTCCATGCTATGCCTGCATTAAAAATTGGACATATTCAAATGTAGTGTAAACACTCAACTGACCATTACTTGTGAAAACACATTAAACTTTGAATTACATGCTTCCTTTGATCAATCTGAAACTTTCATACAATAAACTTCACTTGAACATGATCCAATAACATCCGAGAAACCAACAAAATCCTTCGCAATAAATCTCACTTGAATATTATAAACATGCTATTTATCTGGACAACACTGTCGGACATTGCAATACTCTATAACTCACAAGACCTTCTTCTAGTATGCCTAACCTTGAATCCTCTTGACACAAACAAGAGAAAAAAAATCAAATCTCTTTTAGGATCATAATTTCTAAAAAAAATTATGAAGAAATGAAGAGAAAATACATTTCTTTCAAACACCTTTATGCACATCACTGTAAAACTAGTTCACACACTAGTCAACACAACTTCCTTTGACCAATGATCTATAAGCCAAAATTATAGATATATAACCTCTAAACATCTCTAACCAACATATCCAAACCACAAAAGAAAATCTTGACCCTAGAAGAAATGTGAAGCAAAACCAAACCACCTTTGCAAGCTAGAACGCCTCTGCAACACCCTGTTTCCTTATTTTATCAATTCTCTCATTATCCTCAACATATAAACCATAAATAGAAGCTTATCAAAGAAAAAATATCTTCTTGACCACTGTACTAGTATCATCAATGACAACACCTTCATACTTACAACAAAAACACCAAAATGAGGCTTTGACTAAGGCAATCCCTGAAAGAGCCCAAATATTATTCCTCATCCTTTCTATGTGCATGTTTTTTGATTCAAAGAGTTGGGTGCTTGTAAGATTCAAAATTTCATCTGTTGATTTGATATGGATGACAACACAGGGCATAGAATTCCTCACAATGTGCTATTGTCTATTGGTATGACTTTTTCCTTCTAAGGGTAAAATTTGTAAGTCTTGATCTTTTTGTTTCTATAATTTATGTTCTATAATTCCTTATAGATTCTATTAATTTCTAGCTTTCCCATTCTATCTTAGTATTGCATTTGATTAGGTTATTATGACATTATTTATTTCACACTTTGTCACTTGAGCTTGGACTTCATGGTTTAATCAAAGTCTATTTCCTCCCTATAGACTCTTCTCTATCATAGAGACTTATGAGTAGTGAATCCCCTCCTTTACTATGGGTAGGAAAAATAACTTGGAGAAGATGAAGGTTATGGGAGAGCCTTTGGAGAACTATGGTGTTGTTAAGACATTGGAAACTCACATTTCATCCTCTCATAAACAATTGTGATCTCTTGGAAGGTTAGAGTTTTAAGTAGCATCTCTAGAAAAAATGCTTCTCGAGATTTAGTTTGTGATTAGAAACCTAATATTTGATTCATTTTGGAAGCTTAACTTCCTATAGAAGATATGATGAGGAATTCATGCAAAATTTTGATGAGGGGTTTATAATAGTGTGTGGGCTCCCAAGGATTGATTGTAGATGTTTGTTGTCTCTAGGATCCTTGTAGGATTATGCATCTCTGGTGGATGTCTTGCAGGAATTTACTTTCTCTATTGGCATCCATCTTTGATTAGGGTGTAGTTATTCTCCTTACCAATGTCTATGTGCCTAATTATTTTTTGGATAAGATGTTGCTCTAGTCTCATATTAGGTGTATTCATTCTCTTGCTCCTTATTGTTCTTGGATTTTTCTAGAAGACTTTAATTTTATTTGCAATTTACGGGAAATTTTTGGGACAGTTAGTTGTTTGGTGCCTTCTTCCTTGCACTACGACAACATCTCATTTCCTAAATAGGTGGATATTATATCCAATAATGGAACTTTTACCTTACATAATCTAAGGTGTGGGGAACCATCTATTTCAAAGAGAATTAATAGGTTTCCTATTTTTGAATTTTTCCTTCATAATAGTTGGACATCTTCCTCTAAAATATTGAGTGGAAAGGTTTTGATCATTGGTCAATCAAGTTAGCTTCCAACTTGTTCTCTTTATCTAAACAACCTCCTTTTAAATTCAAGCTTATGTGGCTCTATTTCCATAATATGCACCAACTTATGGAGCAATGGTGGTCTAAACGGAGGTATACATTTGGCACTACAATATTCTCCTTATTCAAGAGAACCTAATTTGTCAAACTCATGCTTAAAAAATGGAATAGAGCAACTTTTGGTAACCTTCTTCTTTTGAAGAATTAGGTACAAGGACATCTTGATAGTATCAAATTCAAAATTAATGAAGAGGGAATGAAAGTGGATTTTCTTCAAGAAGAAACTATATTATTCAGGGAACTTGTTGAATGGGAGCTATAGGAGGAGAATTTTTGGAAGAAAAAATATCATATTTATTTTCTAAACATGAAGTCGATAAGAATACTACCTTTTTCATAGTTTGATAAAGGAGCATACAAGTGGCAATATTATTGCTTCTCTTATATTGACCCAAGGGGAATAGATAAATTAGTACCAAGCTATTATAGAGGAGGTAGTTAGGTTTTCCTCTTCTCTTTCATAGAGAATTCTTCACATGCTTTGGATGAGGGGAATCTTGTCTTGGGTTGTATTCCTTCTTTTCTATTAGATGAGATGAATAAATCTCTTCTTACATTTTCCTCTTTGGAGGAGCTTGTAAAGATTGTGTTTCAGATGAATAAACATAAGGCTCCCAAACCTGATGGCTTCCCTATAGAGTTTTTTCAATAGTTTTAGGATACCATCAAGTAAAATTTGTTTGAATTTATTCAAGAATCTCAAACTAACAAAAAATTTCTCAAGGCCATTAATTCTACCTTTCTTTCTCTAACTCCTAAAAATGAGGGCACCAATTATTTAGATTCTTTTTGACCTATTGTGTTGTGTAATGTGATCTTCAAGATTATCACTCAAATAATTTCCTAAAGATTGAAGAATTATTTGAATCCTTTTATTTCCATGAAACAAGGAGGCTTTGTCAAAGAGAGTCATATTGTTTATGGAATAGTGGTGGCAGCTGAGGCTATTCACTCCATGTCTTCTTCAAAGGATAAATCCATGTTCATTAAATTGGATATGTCTAAAGCCTATAACAAGGTTAGATGGTCCTTCCTCTAGTGGTTGTTATTATATTTTGGATTTCAATCAAAGTGGGTCTCTCGGGTCATAATTTGTGTGACCTCTTCCTCTTTCCTAGTTCTGTTTAATTATTCCCCCTCATCTATCTTTTCCACTTCTTAAGGTCTCAGGCAAGGGGATCCACTATCCCCTTATCTCATAATTTTAATGGCTAAGGGTCTTGGGAGGTTGTTGAAGTGGAATAAGGAAATGAGCATCATTCATGGTTGGAGTTGGACTTGGGGTTTAGATTCTCAATCCCACCTCTACTTTTTAGATGATACTACTTTCATGGGCCTAGCTAGAAATGATGATGTAGTTAACTTTAGGAAAGCTCTACATATATACATGGCTCTGTCTAGTCAAAAAATTAATGAGGATAAATCTAGTATCTTCTTATTCAATACTCCTATTTTGATCCAAAATAGAATTTTCAACATTCTTCACTTTCACATTGGTAGATTTCCTATAGATTATTTGTGTATCCCCTATGTGCTAGTACATTGAGGAAGAGTCATCAGTAGAATATCCTAGATATTTTTTTGTCAAATGTTAATCATTGAACCTTTGTTCTTTATCCTTTGTTTTAAGCCTAACTCTTTAATCCTTTTTCTTTTAGGATCTCCCTTTGTATAGGTTCATGGCACTTTCTATTCTCAAGGCCTTCCATAAAGATCTTGATTCCATTAATAGATTTCTTTTATGGAATAAAAAACTTGATTATTTAAAATAGATCTTGGTGAGTTGGGATTATATTTGTAAACCAAAGGAGAACAACGACATTGGTCTTAGGCAGACAAAGTTGCATAATCAATCTTTATTTCCAAAATTATATTCGACTTGGTGTAAATTTTTAGAGAAATTGTGGGCTTGCATTCTAAATTATTAATATTTAGGAGTGGCTAATGAGGACATTTTGTGAATGGAATTCACTGGTGAGGGATATATGATTTGGAGAACTATTGAAAGGGGATCCTAGGTAAGTGCACAAAGTTGATTCCACGAAACATGGAAGTTTTTGCCTTAGCCAAAAACATGAAATTGGCATTGCAACAATGAGATCCCAATTTTTAAAACTCAGTATCCCGCTTTTTAAAAATTTGGATCCCATTTGTTAAAGGGTCCCAAAATGATGGATAGGGAATAAGATCCTGATTTGTACAAAATGGGATCCTGATTTATAAAAATTGGGATCCCATTTTGTAATGGTATTTATTTTTTAAAATGAAAAAACCCGCATTTTACCAGCACATAAGATCCCAAGTTGTGAGTGACAGTGACCACCAAAAATAGCCTCTAGGTACCTATCCACCCCCATTTGTTTGCATTTTTTCATTTTTTATTGAAATTGTCAATAAAATAATTGATTTTAGCATTTTTTTTAATTTATTTGATGTTTTAATAATTTTATTTCTTATAATAGTAGAAATGAGGAATTGTAGAAATAGATGAAAAAATGCAATGAAACCTGAAGATATTGAACAAAAACAAAAAAATGGACCTTGAATTGTATTTTAGAAACAAAATTTAGCTTTTGAAACCTAAATTGTTTGCTCAAACAAAAAAAAAGTATTTGAAAACCCTAATTGAAACGAAACAAAAAAAATTGCATTCCAAAACCCTAGAAATTGAAATGAAATAAAAAAATTGCATTTAGAAACCCTAATCAAGCTTTTTGAAATGCTAAATTCATATCAAACAAAAAAACTAAATTTGAAAACCCTAGTTTGAAATGAAATGAAAAAAATGCATTAAAAACCCTAATTGCTTAGAAATTAAAACCCTAAATTGAATTGTAACAATTTTTTTTGCTAAAACCCTAAATTGAAATTGAACAAATCATTTTGATTTTGAAAACCCTCATTTCAAGCTCAAGAAAATTCCTTTGCATTGCTTAAATGTTTTAAATTTCATTTACATTGTATGGAAAAAACAATATGTTAAAATTTAGTTTCAATGTTAAATTATAATTAGATTAGAAAACAATATGTTAAAGAATAGTTACAATTCATAAATTTTATCAATGTTTATTTGCAAATTTAGTTAGCAAATTTATAAATCCAAGTGTACAGTCAATTTCCAATTGTCACTTAATTAGATAGTATTCAACATTCATTTCTATTTTATGTTTTGATCTCTCTTAGTCATGCATTGTTTCCATTTCTTTTGCATGTGTTGTATGTTGTCTTTTGACAATCGTAACCCTCATTCTAGTCAATTACTTGTTAATTAGGCTTCGAGTTTAATCTAAAATCTCAATTTTTGCACTAGTTACCTAGACACTAAAAGAATCTAAATATTTTTCTTTTCTTTTTTTTAGGTTCTTTCAGTTCCAAACAATCAAAAATAAAATACTTGATTCAACATTAACTAATTTTATATTATACATTTTATATCATAAAATTCATTTAAGTGGGAAATATTAATGAAAAAAATGTTAAATAAAATAATCTTATATTCAATTAAAAAAATATCTAGTTAAAATATACATCAAACTCAATCTTAATAATACATAATTATGTGTTTCTCTTATGTAAATAGTCAATCTATTCATAAAATCAAAATTATTCATAAACTAGGCATTAACTTTCAAGTCCATTATTCCAAGGGCCACCCAAACTTCACCCTAAGTTCGCTAAACCCTTAACACTAAATCATTCATTTTGTCTTAGGATCTTAAAATGAAATTTGGTTGCCTTAGGAAACTCCACCAAATTTTATTCTGTTAAGCCATGTCATTTTGTTGTAGGACCTTACTACAAAGATACCCTTAAGCCATCCTATTACCCTAAACCCTAAACTCTAAACTCTAAACCCTAAACCGTAAAGACATCATTTTTTCCTAGGTCATTAATGAAAGTTGGTTGCCTTGAACAATGCCACCAAATTTTATTCACTTGAGCCATGTCATTTTGTCCTAGGACCTCACTAGGCATAGATCCCCTTAAGCCATCCTATCACCGTAAATCATAAATCAATGTCTTAAGGGGTCCTAATATGACATTTCTTAAGGGGATTAAAGAAGTTCTCAAATTTAGATGAAGTTTCCCAAGGCAACCAAATTTAACAATAATAAGATTGTGCAAGATTATAATATGAATGAGATTTCATGATCTAGGTTGGTCAGTTGAAACAAGAGCTATCTCAATCAACTATTCTACAAGAAAATGTTCTTCACATTCTTTAAAGTTCATTATATTCCAAGGGACACCAAAACTTCACCCTAAGTTTCATAAACCCTAATCCCTAAACTCTAAAATCTAAACCCTAAACACTAAAGCATTCATTTTTCCCTAGGACCTTAAAATGAAATTTGGTTGCCTTAGGCAACTCCACCAAATTTTATTCGCTTAATCCATGTAATTTTTTTATAGGATCTTACTACATAGATCCCCTTAAGCTATCGTATTACCCTAAACCCTAAACTCTGAACTCTAAACCCTAAACCCTAAAGCCATCATTTTTTCTTAGGCTCTTAATGAAATTTGGTTTCCTTGGGAAACTTCACAAAATTTTATTCACTTGAGCCATGTAATTTTTTCCTAGGACCTCACTAGACATAGATCCCCTTAAGCCATCCTATCACCCTAAATCGTAAATCAATTTCTTAAGGGATCCTAATATGACATTTCTTAAGGGGATCAAATAAGTTCTCAAAATTTGGTGAAGTTTCCTAAGGCAACCAAATTTAACAATAATAAGATTGTGTAAGATTATAATATGAATGAGATAAATCATGATCTAGGTTGATTAATTTACAATTTATGGTGATAGGATGGCTTAAGGGGATCTATGTCTAGTAAGTTCCTAGGAAAAAATGACATGGCTCAAGTGAATAATTTTTTTTGAAGTTTCCTCAGACCTTAATGAAATTTTTGTTGCCTTGGGAATCTTCACCAAATTTTATTCACTTAAAAGCCATGTCATTTTGTACTAGGACCTTACTACATAGATCCCCTTAAGCCATCCTATTACCCTAAAACCTAAATCCTAAATTCTAAACCATAAACCCTATAGAATTCATAAATTGTACTATATTAATAGTTAATTATATTTTTATTCAAGTAACATGCCTTAGACATAAATGAGGCTTACATATTTTATCATTTGTATTCAATTAGGCCATTTATATTGAATGGTTTAAAGGTATTTCCTAAACATGTATCTTACATTTTGAAATTACAAATCTAATGTAGGTTCACTCATATCTTAGGGATCACATGGATCGATTCAATAATATTTGCAATCCACCTCCATGCCATCCATCTCCACCACCTTCACCTCCACCTCCACCACCTAAAATCGATGGTGCTCATTTGAAAGAACAAATCAATTCCAATGTTAGAACCATCCAAGATCAAATCAACATTATTCAAAATGAAGAATGTGTCGCACCACCTATGAGGATGTTTGCATCTAGGATGCAAACCCTTGTTGATGTTGTTAGGGCTATGGATGGGATCTTAGATGAGCATTGACAATGGCTAGAGGAGAGGAGAACTTCTGATTTTGTAAAGGAAAACACAAAGAAATCAAGAGATGCAGTAGAGAGCCACAATAGTTTCTAAATTAAGACAATGATCTTAAATAGTTATGAATTTATGAATTTGGTGAACGATGGATATTTTGTGTGATGAATTTATAAATTTGGTTGGATGGATATTTTTAGTGACGTGAATTTACATGATTTTGGTTTTAGATGGATATTTTTAGTGACGTGAATTTATGATTTTGGTTCTAGATGGATATTTTTAGAGACATGGATTTATGAATTTGGTGGAATTTATGAACTTATAATGATGAATTTATAATAGTATATATTTTATGACTATCTACTAGATCATGATTTCTCTTGTTGGAAAATTGTAATATATATATATGTGTGTGTGTGTGTGTGTTAGACATAAAATGAGCTTTTCTGAATGTTTCAAGTTTATTGTTAGTATGTACACATGTATTAAAATTGCATATTGTTCTTAAATTTTGAAATTTGTATGTATGTACATAGTTTAGTTTAATGATGTATGCATGCAAATTATGCATCATATTTTTTATTTTAAATGTATGTACATGTTAAATTTTGAATTTTGTATGCACATGCTCAAGTTCAATCAATGTATATGTGTGTTTAAATTTCATATGATCTTAATATATGTATTCGCATCCTCTTTAAACAAATTTGCACATGTGAATTTCAAATTTAACTATTTCTTGTAATTTTTTATGTTTGTATGTTAATTTTGTATAATTTAATGAAGGTGCACACTTATATCTCATATCATGGATGATTTTAGCATTGATGATATCATCAATCCACCACCTCATCCATAGCCACATCCACCTCCCCCTCCACCTCCCCCTCCCCCTCCACCTAATATGCCACCTCCAATGCCTGTTGCATCTGATGAGGCTTGCTTGCAAGCACGAATAAATGATCAAGTTGCATCCATTCAAAATCAAATCAATGCTATGTAGAGTCAAGCATTTATTCCACCACATGTCATACATTTTGCATCTACGATGCAAAACATTGTGGATGCCATCAGGACCATTGATTATGATCTAGATAGGAATTGACTAGACAAAGAACAAATGAGACAATTTTATGCTGACAGTCTCTCTTACAAACAAATTTTAGACCTTAACATAATGAAAGCCCAGCTAGCCCCGCACTTTCTTGACCTCGTTACTCGATATCCCATTCCTCCCAACAAATCTAGAATATCCATGAGGTGGTGCATACATCCACATATGAGTGCACATTTTTTGGATTGATGGTATATGGTTTTTGATAGTCCCCCACATGCTAATTGGGAGTGCCCATTGTATTTTTTGAGAAAACTATATGTAGAGTTTGTTATGGGGAAAAAGCCTAAATTTTTTTAAATCATTTCAAGGTGTTGGTGGTGGCATGCCACAACAGAGGTTAGGGGCAAGGGTTGATCCCTAGTGTCCCATGCATGCACAACCCCCTGTTTCTACTCCTGGTCCTCCCATTCCCGCACCTGTGCATCATCAAGTTGTGGTCTCGACATTAGGTTCCCTTAGTACACTCACAAGAGACCTTAATCAACATGCCTTTGTGATAATAGGTGGGGAGCATAGAGATGATGATGATGATGGAGTTTTTTATGGGGCTAGTCTAAGTACCACTCTAGGAGTGTCAAGGTTCGTCCCACATGTATGTACTAGTTGCCATCAAGTATGTTATGGACCTGATCAGGTCACACCTAGTTCAGGTGGATGTGGAGATTCTAGTGGTTCATTAGGTCACATTAGTTCATTTGTAGAGTTTCTTATATGTATTTGAAACATGTATTTAAATATAATTTAACTAATAATTACATGTTTTTACCAAGTATTCCATGTTGTCTAGGTTGAATCTACATGGACTAGATCCTTTTTGTGATTATGCCTTGAAGATCTATAAAAGGAAAATTTAAATCAATTTCAACTAATAACACACTTGACCAATATCGAAACATGTATTTAATCTATTTAAAAGGACAATATAAAACTAAAACTATATTTACCTGTATTTAAGTTTATTCCATTCTACCATCTGCATCCTCTCTTTTTTGCAATGCATCTATGATTGTCTCATGCTCTTCCATATAAATTGTCCATAGCACTTTATTTGGAGGTCTTCCACAATATCGATCTAGTTTTATATTTGTTACCACCACCAAATGTGAATAATGTATAATCTTTTTATGCATTTCATAATCTTTGAATGCAGGTAGACCATTCTTCCTTGTCAGGTATTTTTGTAGCCAAGTTCCAACAATCACCACCAATCTTATTGGAAAACATGAAAAGCATCATCAAATAAGTTCTCAAAATTTTCTTAAGGGGATTAAAGACTTGTTCTAAAAAACTGCTTAAGGGGATCAAAAACTTGTTATCAAAATTTTCTTAAGGGGATGTCTTAAGGGGATCATTGTACCTGTTGGATAATGATAGCCATCATCATCTTCTCAAGGTTCTATTAACTTATTTTTATTTTCCACACAATGAGCCAACCAATATTTTGTTTTCTCTTCATTATCCTCAGGTGCAACAACAACATACACATGTCCTGCAAACAAAACTTGATTTAATAACTTGCACATATCCATATAAATAATTTAGTATTACAAAATAACTTAATAAAGTGAAATAAATTGAATTAAAATTACCTTCTTGTACAAGGTCTGAAACATGGTCATAGTCTTCAGATGCAAACATTTGATCATTTTCTTCAATAGTTCTTTCATATTGATCATGTGTTTGTGCAGGTGTCAATGATCTTTGCTCCCACTATTCAACCCATTTTGTATTTTCACATGCTTCCCAATCCCCTGAGATACAAAACTGGCAAAAAAATTCAAGCTCCCTTGTCCAAATAGTCCATGTGCATGTTGTTGAACTCCTAAATGAATGCCATTTAGTAGATCCACTGATTGTCTCATAGTCAACTCTAGGTACAATGTTCTCTTCTTTAACCAACCAAAAGAATCGATGAACTATAGAGTACTCACTCAAACCAGGTGCAAATAATCTTGTATTACACCAATCCGCAATCCCACATGCATCTTTAAATTTTACTACATCCTCAAATTTTAATTGTTCTCTAGCAAGAATTCTTTTGACACACACACAAGCTCCATCATGTTCTCCTTTATCATGCCCAACTTCAAAAAAACTCCATATATACTAGACATTAAGTTCCATGTGAACCCTACTTAACCAATAGAACATTCGAGTATTCTTGAACTGCCCCATATAATTATCTGACTGGATGAGGTGTTCTTTCATCTAGATCCCTCTTTCTCTTAAATTTCTATAAAATATATTGAAACAGTATTGAACAAACTCTGACGAGTGTAACCGAATGTCACTCAAATAAAAATGATACTCCCTCAAAAAAAATTATCATCCATAGTGCGATCATCTGCATGTCTATAAACAATATGGACAAACATAGCTACTTGCACTGAATTATAATACTATGATTGAATTTCCTCTTGCAGAACTAGAGTATAATACTAAGAAATCAACCACTGAATATATAGTACCAATTGGAAATGTCTTTCTACATGTGCGAAATTGGCCATCAAGCTATCGAGCATGTTGAGAGTGCATGACATATTTTGGTACAATTTTATTCTTAAATTCACTCATGAATGCATGCCCACTAACTTTTTATGTAACTAAATCACAATGCTTTCCTATATTTCCATCTTTTAAAGAATAGTGAACATTCTTAAATCTCTTAACATCTACTAATTGTTGTCCAAAATCATTATCAGCACTTTCATGCATACAAATTCTTAAGAATGAAAGATTTCCACAGTTAATGCATTGTCCAGAAATACAAGAACTTAAATAAAACAATTTATCATTAGATCTTTCACAAAACAAAACTAAAATAAACTCCATTATTGCTTCAGGTGGCATATTAATACCACACTCTTGTATAATCATGTTAGTATGCAAGGTACAACATATATATAAAAAAAATTCATAAAAATAATGAAATTGAACATGCGTTTTACAAAAACAAGATATTCATTGCTTATTAATTTTTACATACCAGGGTTTACATTTTTCAAAAGACCTTTGACTTATTTTAATATTACCAGGTAACATTGAATTGCCACATAATTTTCTATAAAATTTAGTTTTTGTTGTATCTAATAGGTGTTTTTGATGAGGATCGCGAACTTTGGACCCCACCCTTAATTTTAAAACATCTCTAGCATTAGATGAAATCCTAGTATTATCATGCCAATATTTTTTGATCAAAGAGTTAATTTCAACATTCATTTTCATATCAGACCTTGGGAGTCAACCACTGAAACTCCAACATTGATTGATAGGATCATTTTCTATACTTTCTCTTCTTTTTGTCACTCTTAGCAATGTTTTAGGATGTATTTTTAAAACTTCACTAATATTTCTTACCATTCTTTTATTCAAAGTTTCTTTATTAACTATAGCAGTTGTTATAGCTCTTCTTGCTGCGTTTTTATCTTTAGATCGACTATTTTTCCCAATAGATTGAATGGCACTAGCAATTGTAGACATAACATGTTTTAATGATTGATCTTTTCTTTTTGGTTTAACATAAAAGCCTAACCTTTTCATTACTTTCCTCATTTTTTGCATTCTCATCAATTGCATCATTAGTTGACATTGAAATGCAATTTTTTTTATGATAAAACAATTTGTTGTATATTCTATTTGTATGTGTTCTTATTTGCCTCCAAGAAATTTGACCAGAAAGAGTATCGAAAACACCACTTTTAATTTTTTTTAAAAAGTATTTTCATTAAATTCAACATCACATTCTAGATTTCCATCTTCATCTTCATTTTCATTTTCATTTTCAACTTCAAAATGATTTACATTTTCATCTTCATTTTCATCAACAAAATGGTTTTCATTTCAATTTTCATCAACAAAACAGTTTTTGTTTCCATTTTCAACAAAAGGATCATTCCCATTTTCATTTGCAACAAAAGATTTTTCTTTTTAATTTTCAACAAATTCTATAAAAGTTTCATTTCTTCAAGTATCATCAATGCCAACATCATTAAGTCCAACATCTTGTAAAACTTCTACATACGAATTTACCATTTCACTAACATGTGGATTTGAAGACGTACTTGGATTTTTGAATATTGAAACATTTCCATAGCATTGAAAGATGGATTTGAAGACATACTAGGACTTTCTTGTATAATCATATTCTTCTCCAAATTGACTTCTTGCAAATTAGCTTCATCTACAACCATGGTCTCCTCAATGTTTTCATCTTCAATAGTTGTGGAATTGGATGCTCCACCATCATTCATTGATTTAATCCTCATTCTTCTTTGTCTTTGTCTTTGTCTCTCCTTCTCTCTCTTTGCTTCAACTTCTTGAGGAGTCAATGTCTTCCTTCTCTTATTATGAGATTTATCTACCATGATTATAAAATTCTCAAGCACAAGTGAATGTCAATAGTGAAATTCTTCAAAAAATTCAATCCAAATTTGAAGTTGAAGACCTATAATAACAAAATTATTCCTCTTGTGTTCCTCAAAACAAGTAGAAAAATAGCACAATTCCACTTTAAAAATTGTTTTCTTCATGCCTCCTTTGAAAAATTCAATCCATATTGCAAGTTGAAGACCTTTTGTTCCTCCAAACAATTACAAAAATAACACAATTCCACTTCAAAAATGGTTTACATGATGCCTCCTTGGAAAAAATCAATCAAAAATCAAGTTCACCACCTGTAAAGACAATAGTTGATGAAAAATAGCCCAATTTTACTACTCTTGGCCATGCATGTGAAGTTGTAGACTTCATAGTAAATTTTGACAGTAAATTTAAATAAAACAGTTAAAAACAAATGGGATCCTATTTTATAATCGGGATCTCGTTCCCCCACATTAAATGTAGTGACCATTGACAAAGGAACAAGATCCCATTTAAAAAGTGGGATCTCATTTCCCTATCAACAATCACAACATTTAATATTGGGAAACAGGATCCCATTTACAAAATGGGATACCGTTTACATCCCGTTTTATAAATGGGATAATGTTTCCAAAAAATTGAATTTGGATTTGCTTTACGATCGGGTTTCTGCCCTGTATTTTGGTTCGAGAAAAGCATTGGGAATCTGAACCTAGGCCTTCAACCTTGTTTGACTTGCAAGTTGAAGGTCCTAACAATGTTAGAGAAAAATACCAAGTTTGGACATATGGCTGATGAGTTTTTTCGCAAAAAATTTTGACGAAATTAAAACCCATTTTAGATGAGACAATGCAGATTCCAAATATGTAATTTTTTTTACAATTGGATTATTTTTTATGTTTTCAATTAATTTAGGATGAAATTGGTCCATAAACTTTAAATATCAGGGCTTTTTACTATTTAAATAACTTTTGATCAACATAACATTTTGACAAACAAATTGCATGAGAACAAACTTCAGACAATTCTTTTCAATTTAAAAAAAATAAAAAAATAATAAGTTTAGGTCATCTTATGCGTGTCGTACACGACGATTTTTTAGAACGACAAATATGCCTAATAATTTTTATTTATTTTTAAATGTTCAATAAAAAATTACAAAAAATATCGAGAACAAGCTTTAGTGAGTCATAAATCTTTTCCCAAAAGGATTTAGAAAAATACAATAATTTAGGTCAAAATATGGATGTCGTACACGTGCATGGTATGGTAAAAAAAAATGACTTATAAATAGTGGTTTTTAGAAACGCCTATTGAAACACAATTTGTACAATCTGGGTATTCAAAAAAATTACATATTTGGAAACTAGACTCTAAGTACTACATTTTATGATCAGTGACTTTTTCGAAGATTCCATCTCTAAGTGCTTCAAATTTTAAGGTCAAATGTGTCAAATTCTAAAATTCAGGAAAAATACTTCCACTCAACTTCTTGCTAGCACCCTTCTCTCTTATTAAAGATGGCTTCTTTTGGATTATTTAGAATGGTGAGCATGCTTTTTTCTAAACTAATTCTTGAGATGGCCATCCACCTATTCTTTCTTTTCTTCCCCAGTTCCAACCATTATGTTATATTTTGTGACCATTGGGTGGCCTAGTGTGGATAGATTTAAATGTTCCTTTTCTTTAGGGGACTCTTGACTTTATTAATGGAAAAATCTAGAAAGTACTCTTTGAAGGTGGCTCTCAGGAAGAATGAAATACTTTATCCTCTATTCATGTGGAGCATCCTTGTTGCTTCTCAAATGATAGGGATGTTCTTGCTTGGGGCCATGATTTTAGGGGTATTTACCCAATAGCTTAGGGGTGTGTTATTTTGGAATCTCAATATGCTAACCTGGGAGTGTACCCTTCGTGGAAGCATACTTGGAATAAGTTTTGGTGGTCTAAGTGCAATATATTCTTGTGGTTGTTGAGTCATAACAAATTCCTCACTTGGGAAAATGTTAGGAAAAGAGGTTTCTATGGCATGTCTCTTTGCTTGCTATGTGGGTGCAGTGTACTTTTTCCATGAAAATTCAGAGGATTTGGTGGACAATTTAGAGGACACCTTTTATGCATGTGTTTATCTCTGCATGACTTTTGGGAGAACATGGACCCTCCTCCATCTTCTACCTCCTTTTTGGTAGCATCTTGAGAGTTGGGTCATTCTCTTATTATTTTCAAGATCTGGTTGGAGAGAAATCAGCACATCTTCTAGGAGTGTCAGTGGGTGGCTCTTCAGGTTTATTATAAGATTAAGAGCATGCTTGAAGATACTATTGAGTCTAAATTCGACATGGGGAAGCCTTTTTCTTCATCAGAAGTGCATGTTGCTACTCTCCTTGAGCTTTCCCTTCCCATGGCTTCTCAGGCTCATTGAGAAAATAGGCAGAAACTGTCCAAGAAGGTGGATCAATTGGACAAGTGAAGTTCCCCTTATAATGGTATCTTCAAAATTAACATCAATGGCTTTGCTCAAAGAAATCCGGGCATTGCTGGGATTACAAGAGTTGGTCGTGAGAGTAGGGGTTCTATTTAGTTTTTCTTTTCCATTTAAATGAGGATGCACTCTAATAATTTGATGGAGACTTGGTTTTTCTTAAGGCTTTGGAGAAATCATATAAGCTAGTTTGGAAGAAGGTGATTTGTGAAATAGATTCCACGATTCTAGTCTCTTTGCTTAATAAGAGAGATTTCAAAGATTCTTCATGGATATTGGCTCTTATTGCAAAGAAAATTCTCTATCTTTCTTCAAACTTTGATATTATCTCTTTTGTACACATCACCAGGGAATGGAACAAAGTTGTGGACTGCTTGGCTAAATGGCCCTCTATAGGAAGGGGGGCATGGAATGTGGTTAATTGGTGTTAGTTAGATCAAGACAAAAGTCAAACTCTACTATAGGCTCTTCATGAAGATCAGATTATTTAGCCGTGTTCGGTCTAGATAATTTCTTTCTTGGTTGTGATGTTTGTTGGTTGGGTTGTATCTTGGACTCTCTTTGCATGCATTCTACTTGGAACTCAACTCTGATATATTTATTGATGATTATGATCATCTAATATTCTTGTTGTACTTGTTAACTTTCTATTGACTAAAAAATATTCATCTTCTTAAAAAAATAAAAAATCAAAATCAAGCTGAACATAAAATTAAATAAAATATTCACCATTACAATATTTTAAAAATATAAATAATGAATAAATCACAAATATTTAAAAATTCTTATATGCCACATGTCCATATATTATTACATAAAAACAAACCACCAGAAAATTTTGCCACTGCAATACTTGAAATACGTAGAAGACACCTAGATACCAAATATTCAAAAAGTACTTATAAGCATTGTAAGTCTAATTGCTTCATGACTTCTGAATTGTGTGTACTGGAAAAAGACTGAGACTGTTTCCGGTAAGTTTCAAGACAATATAGTCTTCATCGATTTAGAATACAAGAGTAATATGCGAAACATAGTGAGATATCTCTTCTATTGTCACAGGACAATAGTCTGCTATCGATTGGCTTACGAGAAGATTGTGCACCACCAGACGAAAAATGGGGTGTTGGGCCTGCAAAATTATTACGATTCTTTTTTAAAACATTTATTCAAGTCAGTTTTCATTTGGTCTGCATGACGTACAAACAACAGATGATACTAGAAGACAGTAAAGCTTTTTATCCGGGTCATCATGGTAATGGATCGATATGTCGCCCGATTGACCAAGGAAATGGCCGCTATTTGTGAATTGGGAGATTACCTATATAGTGATATTTTGCATTTACACAATTCTGAGTCACTGCGCGACTTTCACTTAATATATTCTGACGCGCTAACGAGCAAATGATATCGAATAATAAAAAAACGAGGGACAATCCGTAGCAATCAAGTCGACAGAAGAAAAGGCTGAAGTATTTAGCGATA
>VDFB02366861.1:0-27021 GCA_007258455.2 Sequoia sempervirens | reverse complement strand
GAATTTTGCTCTTATGGCCAACCTTCATAGCATTTTGGAGCCTCAGACATATATAGAGGTAAAGGCACGCCTAAGTGGGAACAGGCTATGACAGCTGAAAATCATAGTCTCATGCAGAATCACACTTGGGAGCTTTTAGATCTTCCGCATGGGAAGAAACCCATAGGCTGCAAATGGGTTTATAAGTTTAAGCATAAGGTTGATGGAACCCTTGATAAATACAAGGCTAGGTTGGTAGCCAAAGGGTTTTCACAACAAGAGGGCATTGACTATGAGGATACTTTTGCTCCTATAACCAAAATGAGTACCATTCGACTTGTCCTCTTGATAGCAGCTTAGTTTGGATGGAAAGTCCATCAACTGGACATAAAGAGTGCCTTCCTCAATGGTAATTTGTAGGAAGAAGTTTACATGACGCAACCTCCTGGTTTCAAGGTTGCTGGTAAAGAACACCAGGTATGCAAATTGGTGAAAGCAATCTACGGCCTTAAGCAGGCACCATGAGCTTGGTACATGAAGATTGATCAATACCTTATTGATCATGGCCTTCAGTGAAGTCCTTCTGACTCTAATCTGTATGTCAATCAAACTGGTAATGATATCTTGTTTCTAGTTGTCTATGTTGATGACTTAATCATTACTGGTAGTTCAAATCATCTGATTGAGGAGATCAAACATAATCTCAGTCAATCATTTGACATGACAGATTTGGGACTCCTCCATTATTGCCTCGGTATAGAGGTTTGGCAGTCTACTGGCAGTACCTTCATTTCACAGTTGAAGTATGCCAAGAGCTTGTTGGACAAGTTCCGAATGACAGATTACAAACCGACATCTACACCTATGGAGAGAGGGCTGAAGTTATCAGCTTAGTTGGATTCACCCGTGGAGAACGAATCATAATTCAGGCAAGTTGTGGGCAGCCTCATCTATCTCGCTGCCACTAGACCTGACCTTAGCTTTGCAGTGAGCTACATCTCTCACTTCATGTTAGCCCCTAAAGCTGAACATTGAGTTGCAGTGAAGCGTGTGCTGAGATTTGTGAAAGGAACTTCTGACCTTGGCATTTTATATGGGAGGTGCAAAGATCCAAAGCTGATTGGTTATATAAACTCAGATTGGGTAGGTTCTGTTAATGACAAAAAGTCTACTTAGGGTATGTATTTAGTTTGGGTACAGGTGCAGTTACATGGAACAACAAGAAGCAGTAGGCAATGGCTCTCTCCTTGACCGAAGCAAAATATCGAGGAGTTGTTAAAGCAACTTGTGAGGTAGTTTGGCTTTGAAGGATGCTCTCGGACATGCAAATGTCTCAAGCAGGACCTTCTCCCTTATATTGCAACAATCAAGGGGTGTTGAAACTCGCCTAGAATCCAGTCTTCCATAAATGGACAAAGCATGTTGATCTTCATTGTCACTTCATCCGCCAGCTTGTCGAAGACGGATCCATAGCATTGTAGTATGTTCTGACAGAGGATCAAATTGCAGATATTCTCACCAAGTCTCTGAGTCCGGATAAGTTTGTTAGATTTAGGGGGCATCGTGGTGTAGTTAATAGATTGAGCATTAAGGGAGGGTATTAAAATTATTTAGTAATTTATTATTTAATGCTCAATCGTGATTTTTGGTAACGCTCAGTTACCTCTTGTAAATTAGCTCTTGCTTGCTATTTTCTGTTTCTGTCATGTCTCTAATCACGTCTTGTGATTACGGAAATGTTACTTTGTAATCTCTATATGTACATTCTCTGCCTTTGATTAATTCATTCGATTATTTGAATTTCCAATCTATCGTGCTCTGCTTGATTCTATAATAAGGACTTGGGGACTTGGAGGGGACGTCCTCTTTTTTAAGGACCAAACAAGTTGCTCCATTTGGTGCATAGAAAAAAAAGAAAAACTTTGAAAGGGAAAAATGTTAAAAAACTCTAAAAAGCTAAAAGAGAGGATTTTCACTACAAATTTACGCATCGTATATACTATTTAATATTTCAGATACTTTTATTTTGTTTAAGTTATTTCAAGAGCTTTCCCCCTTTGTCCCAAAATTTTGGCAAGTTTTTGTCATCCCCATCCTTGCATCCCCATGTCTTGGAAACTTAAAGAAACATTGATGGGAATGGACATGATAAAGATGATTATGTCAATAGAGCAACATGGTTAGAAGTTCAATGTTGATATTAAGCACCAATTAGTGAGTCAAGAAACTCTTTTACTTGACTAGAAGGGGGAGAAATTGTTTGATGATAGTCATAAAATTGGGAGAGGGCAAAGCACTACAACTAGAGGGTTGCTTGGAGAAGGGACAATGCGCAAATAACAAATTAATGCCTTCACAAGTGAGGGACTATGAGATATTTCACCCATTATGTTGTTTTGTGGAGATTCAATCCTACAAGAAGGGAGAATAGTATTGATGTGATGGAATAGGATTTAGTGAAAGTGTCAAATGGAAATCAAGAGTACTTGCCATATTTCCTAAAGTTTTTTATGGGTAAGTTAAAGGTGAATACCCTCTTGTACTTTTTTGTGACAAAGGACAAGCGCTATAGAGGCGAATCTCAGAATGAAGAGTGTTGTGTTACTAAACATAACATGTTTTGTTATTTAATTTAAATTATCTATTTTTTTAGAAAGCTCATACTTTGTCACATGATGTTATAACTTATTTATAGAAGTGGTAGTAAGTAGTGGTGTTTGGTAGATTAATAAATTATAATATGGGTAGGTGGCTTATTTGAGAAGGTATTATACAAACCTAGTGCCTTCCGTTCTGTTCCATGGAACATCAACACACAACAGGAAGGAAGTGACTTTACCCACTGTTCTAGTTCTCTTTCAAACCGTTATCATGTTAATGCGTATATGATGCAAACTGATGGTTCCTACATTTATCTATGTATGAAAGGAAAAACTGCTGTTCACTAGCCATCTTTTGAAGAAACAGCTATCTTTCTTGATGTTCTCTGAACATTGTTTAAAGTCAGATTTGACACTTAAGAGCTTATGAAATGTATGTTACAATAATCTGACTTTCGACCTTGCCTTGGTATTTTAGGCTGCCATTTTGTAACCATTTTTTTTCTATATATATATATTTAAATTTTTTTTTTCTTTTCTGAAGTTCTTTTGTACCAGTCACTTGTGACTTCATTTCACATGGTTGGGAACACCTTCACCTATTGCTTTGAATGCCTTTGTCATTTGAGGGCTACCATAGTATGAGATAATCTTCTGCTTCTGTCACTTGTATTTTTCTAGATGAAACAATTTATGATGTATAGTTCTGCTTCTATTGCAGTAATACAGACCAAGTGCATACCAGACAATCATGAATCTAATGGAAGGGGAGCATTTGCACTTTCTTACTTCCTGAAAGGTTTTTTTAACCAACAAAAGTATGTATTGGTTCGGCTTTAACTTATCATGCCATTAAGATTATTTGATTTTATACACCTTTTTAAACTAATAAATTCTTTGTTACCTTGATATATTTGATCGTACAAAAGCTCTCTTAAGCATTATCTATTAGGTTTGGGCCTATCTTTTGTGATATGGTCTTGTCTTCTGTTTTAATTATAAATTCATAGCAAGAACAGAAATTGAAAATGCTTATCTAGATTTCATCCATGTTAAGAAAGTATTAGCTGAGCAAATGTTTTTGGTGGTCCTGTAGCTTCTCAACAAGTGTTCATGGTGATAAGCCATCTGCTGAGTATGCAAAGTCTAGAAGGGCAACACTAGAGAGTGAATTTGGACATGCACTAGGCAATCATGGTTCAAAAGCTTTTTCAGTCTATCACCGTTTTGGTCCTTTCTTGGCATTTTACAGAGCTACAATAATCTTGTCTAAAGTTGCTGTGCTGAGTTTCTGGCATTTGTTTGTTACTGATATCCACAAGCGGGCTGCTAAGGTATGACCAACTTTTGTTAGTTGTTACTGTTAGTAACTATTCTTCTGCAGAATTAGACTTTTTGTATTTGGAATAAATAGTGACCTGGATACCAGTTGACTGTATATTCTTTGAAGGAGTCCTGAAGTTATAAGGCTGTTGCCTTTCAGTAATATTTGGTTTTATAACTTGAGAATAATGGATAAGATTAAGACGCTCTTCACCTCCCTATATCATGAATGTTATTTTTTTCTTGTTCCAGTATGTTCCATGATTGAATTATTTGTGATTTATAACCTTTATGGTGGCCTAGAAATAAATGAACCTTCCTTTGGGATTCACTTATGTTTTTCTTGTGTCGATTGTAAAATTTTTCAAGACAAGCATCCTAGTACATATTAATGCTTAAGTTTTGTGGCAAATTTATAAGAGATAGACTGATCAGTTATAGTTGTTTGTTACATTGCTTAGAAACATTTGGGGTGTAAACACTATAAGACGTCTTTTTTCTTTAGCTAGTAGAAGTTCTTCAATATGGATGTTTCCTTCTACACAAATGCAAATGGTTTACTCTCTACAGTGGCTGACTATTTTGAGAAAAAAGATTACAATATATTCTCACATCCTTTCTGACTTATAATAATAGTAGGTCATTGGTAATAATAAGTTGGGAGTAAAGGATACTCCAGCAAAACATGAAGTATCTAATGCTATAACTAGATACTAGTAAAACAAAATTATAGGATTGGTAAACCAAAACACATAATATCATGTCCCATTTTCGGAAATAGTACTACAAAAAAGACCTCTAACTTATTTCCATTTCTTGTAGGCTAAAGAGAAAAGCAAGGGAAATACATTTTTATATTATTTTAAGTTGGGGCCAACAATTTTTGATTTAAGGGGCAACTTAAATAGTATTATTAAAATAGAAAAGTGTTTTTAAACACAGTAAAATATAAAGTATTTTTTTAAGTACTCAAAATAAAATAAAAAATATCTTTAAATGCTAAAAATAAAATAAAATAAAAGGTATTTTTAAATACTAATTGGAGGGAAATGTAATGAAGGGTCCAAATTGGAAAAGTATAAAAAGAGGGTGGATAACCTTAGTTGGTATCTAGATTTCATTTTGGGTATTTTAATTGTGAGCTTTGGCCGTTTTCAGTGACCTGGGAGGATGAAACCCCTCTTGGCTCTTGATTTTCGGAGGGATCTATTGATTGGTTTTGGAAGAAAATAATTATTGGTGATTTTTGAAGATTTTCTACAAGGATAGATTTCTGGTTTGGCGCCAATGAAGGGTTTAATAATATTTTTCAGATCTGTCTCAACCCTGTATCAGTTGTACACCATCACATTTTCACCCGTACCGGCCATTATTGCAGTCATACCACTGTTGCAGAAAGTCGTGCAGCTCTTGTTTATTACTTATTTCAGGCTCAGATCTGCACTTATTGTCATTTACAGAGGTTTGATCAGCTTTTTCAGGTGAATTGTAAGTTGGTGTTTGGCATTGAAAATATGAATAATTCATGTATGATCAGCATTGTACCTATTGATGGCATGTAAAAATCAGATCTAAATTTTATGATGATGTTCTCAGATTTGTAAATCAGTTCCAACAGTTGCATATCAATAAAATTAGACTTTGGATCATTTCTATGTTCATATTTAGCTCAGATCTGCAATTTTGATGTGATCTAGGGTTTGTACCAGTAAGTGTAATTGATTTTATTTGGTTCAGACTTACTATGTTATTTTTCTAAGGAGATGTTTCAGTATTTTCAGATGATTGTGTGCCAATTTACTTTGCTGTCCTAGTTTGTTTTCATTTTCAAAAATCAGAAAAAAAAAACACAAAAGAAATCGGAGTACTACAAAATATGTAATTGGGGATGTTACACATAGACCCTAGACAAGTTATAATGTATGAAAACCATAGAGTAAAATTTAAAAACAGTACTGTGAGAGAAAGGCCCCTTGTCAGAAGACACTGCCAACAAATGTCAGAAAAGAAGGTTGATGGAGAACATGGCTGTAGTTCACATCAGGATTGAATGCATCCTTGTCAATCATCACATCAGAGCTGAAATAAAGTTTGATGTCTTTAGGAGAGAAGCCTAGCCTAAGAGAGCCTGGCTGAACAACACTTGGGGAAGTAGGCTCTTTTGTCTCAGATACTTAGATTGCTTTGTGTATCAGGTTGTCTTAACCTTCTATTTCAGATTCATAGAGCTCATTGTGCATGATGACACAACCATCTCCTAGAAAAAAGATGTTGATTCATGTTGTATGAAAATGATGTAAATACTTTTAGCATTTGCAATCTCTACAATAACTAGTTTCATATGTTGCTGAAAGATCACCATGTCTCGAAGTTCTTGTATGGCAATTTTGTGTTAACGCATTGTGTAATGCAGGGTTAGACATTTTCTAATTGATTAGTTGTGGAGGAAGATAATGTACAATTGAGATCCCTTAGAGGGGGACCCCATGTAGACGGTCATAGTCGTAGTCGGCCGTAGCAATAGTTGGTTGTAGTTAATTATACTAAAATAAAACTATAGTCACATTCTAAAGATGTTATACAATGGATGTCATAGGTTGCTCGAGTAATTAAGTCCCAATTAGTTGAAATTGGTTGTTACGAAGTGTCACAACGGTTGGTTTCTCAACCACCGCTAGTGACTATATGTATTGGAGTCTGTTGTAATCGGGACATCTATGCTATTATGTTGGTGACATTATACTTTATACTTGCTGTTGAATAAATGAATACATGCAAATCCTATTCTATGCATCATGTGTTCACGAATATTCTACTTGTCTATGTTCTGTGAATTACATTCCGTTTACTCTCGTAGCACATTGAACGTATCCTAGTGAGTAAACACCCCAAACAACAAGAAAGTTAAAACACTGGTTTGAGTTGCAGGCCTTGCAAGAAAATATCCTTAGCAACTTGTAATCTTGGATGATAGCGCACTAAGAAAATAATCAACAAGATAATTGAAAATAGGAGTGGCAAAGACCTTGAGCTTATGTAATGTCCCCATTTTTAGAGTGATCACCATTCAAGAGGTTGGTTAGCCTATTAGCCATTCCCGTAGGCTAATCCAGTTGGATAGGGGATGAGTTGCTGCATTTGATTATATTTTGGGCCATTGGAAAATAAAAGAAAAAATAATAATATTAATTGGCCAAGGAGAAAAATAAATATTATTATTTTGAGCCTTTATGTTATAATATTATTTTAAAGTCACTTTAGAAAAATAATATAAAAATTATAAAAGTGACTTAAGTGGGGAAAAAGGCAAAAAGCAACTTAAAAATAAATTATTTCTCCTCTAAGTGGGATGCCTAGGGTTGGAGGGGAAATATTTTATTAAAAAATCTAAAAAGTGTTTGAGGTCCATTTCCTTTGGAAAAAGCTTATAAAAATGACCTCTATCATTCTTGAGGCTCATATTGTGGATTTTGATAAACTTGATTTTTCTCTATCTTCAGCTGAGTATTTAGTTGCAGCCAACTCTGAGGACGAAAACCCTTGGAGATTTGTAGGTTGGATGAAAACCCAACTCTACTTGAGAGGTGGATTCATTTAGGATTCATCATTGGGCATATTTGCAGGTTTTACTACCTATCTGGAGCTTCAATCAGCTAGGGATTGAAGATTTATTTGCAGGTTGAAGATTGAAGTTACAGATTTGAGCTTATTGAGCCATGTTTTTCATGAGATTTGGGACGGCTAGGGTTTGTATATGCTGGAGCAGAATTTCATCAGGCTTGGCCGCTAGGGTTTGAGATACATTTTGGAGGTGATTTTGCAGACTTAGGGTTGAAAAGAATTTATTTAATATACAAAGTTGGGTGACCTGATTTGGAGGACTTTTTGGCAACATTTGACAGTGGTTTCAGAAATTTTGGAGCTGTCCCTGATTTTATATGAATTTTCCTCTATTTTGGGCGACTAGGGTTTTGGAGAAAATGGCAGATTCAGTTTCAGATTTCAGTATTATTATTTCAGTTTGCAAGAGCTAGGGTTTGGAGGCTACATTTGGCATCATTTGGACATATTTCAACCTAGGGTTTCTAGGGTTTCATATTTGCCCTAGCCGATTTGCATTGGAGAGGATTTGGTCATTGCTAAAGGCATTGCTTGGGAGATTCATTTTTAGATTTGCATTGGAGTTGTTGGTTTGAAAATACTCAAAAAATCAGTCCATTTCCAGCCATTATCTTCTTCACATCATTGCTCTTATTGTCTAGTATCACTTCATTGTAACCGAGTATGTTTGCATTATCAATAGACTTCATTTTGGTGTGAAAATCAGACTTGTATGGCTTGCTGTTGTACTCAGATCAGAACTTTGTCAAGTCTGATATACTTTGCTTTCAAGGAGAAATAAGAAGCTTTTTATGATCAATCTTGTTGTGTTTCAATATATGTTTGTATGGTGTTATTTTATGTCATTGCTCATCAAAACATAAAGCATAAATCACAAATAGATATCCCAAAGCATCAACATATTCAGAAAATCAGGTTGCAATGAAAGTGTTTGACAAAATGTCAAACAACACAAACTGAAAAATTTAGGGCAAAATAAGCAAGGTTTCTTACAGCTTATGCCATCAAGTTTTTCTGGATGGTTAGAATTGTTAGTGCATATTTGCATGTTTGATGTTGTAATGAGCAGCCCCAATTTTTTTTGAAAATTGTTTGCTCAAAACATAATGGAGAATGCTAAGAAACTTCCTTTCCACTTTCTGATCACCAAGTTCCTAGTGTGGGCAAGGTGAGAGCGTATAGTGTACAGGATTACAAATTCTTTTGAAAATAAGTAGCTGAAGTAGTATCCACTTATTTGGTGGGGTTAGCTAGCACTTCCACTTGTCAATGGGAAAGCTTATACAACAATGAAAATGCAAGCAAGCTCTTCCATTTTTCAGTGGTGAGTAAGTACAACAAAAGAGCAACTCTTCCACTTTTTAGTGGTGAGTGAGTGTCATAAGCCACTTGTTCAGTGGGGCAAGTATCAACAAATAACAAGAGCAAGTCACTAATGGTATTACCATCCAGTGTTAAATTCAAGGTGTAAGAAAAGAATGACTTTGGTGGTATGACCATCCAAAGCACTTACAACATCAGTCCATAAGCATATTTAGCTCAACATAAACATGTCAAATAATGATATATCCACTATCATAAAGTGTTGATAAAGATTAACAATGCTGATACAATATAAACTATTGCAACATCCCCAAATGTTGCCAAATATTAAGTAATTCAGTGAAATCAAGTTCTCAACAAGAGATATACCTTAAACAGATGCAAATGGTGAAGGTTGCAGGTTTGATATCCTCTGCAACTTGCTGTTTCAGGACTAGACAACAAAGGATTTCACTTAGAAATAACTATCATTTCATTCCCAAACACCACCAAACAGTTTCTATATGGAAAGATCACTTCAAACCTCATAAACAAACACCCCCAAAGCTCTGGAAAGATGCTACAACAGTCTGATGTCAAAGTTTCAATTTTGTACAGGTTTGCCATACATCAAATCAGCAAGTTGATTGCTTAGAAATCACAAAGAATGCATACCTAGTTCATCAAAAGACAATGTGGTCTACTGTAAGTAGTTCCCAATGCAAGCCCCTTCCTATAACAACACAAAAACCCAAGTAAAGGAGATTGCAGGTCCAAAAATCACTGGATATACTGCTGCATGTCTAGTGTCAAGTCTGTTATGACAAGAAGCACTTTTGCAGGGTTTGATATACAAATGCTGTAGGTCAAAACAACCATGATGAATCATCAAACTCCCTCCAACCTCCAAAAATCACCTCCTAACCACGTCCAAAATTTTTGCAAACATTCACCAAATGTAAATCCCAAAATCTGCAATAAAAATACTTTGAATTATCTTCTTTTTTGAAACCTTGGAATTGAAACTCTGTTGATGCACAATGTGATTCCTGAATAGAACCACTCCATTAGCTAGGGATTATCTTTCAAATTTGAAACTAGGAATCAAATGAGGGTTTTTGTCCTCAAACAATTTTTGGAAGAACTCACAGGAAGAACTCACAGGTTCAATTTGACATCATAACAATATCTGTAATCTTCAGCATAACCAAATAAGCCCCCAACACCTCCTTCTATAGCTTTTTTCAAAAAAAATTTTTTTGCTACTTTTTCGAAAAAACATTTTTTGCTTTTTCACTACTTGTTTTTTTTCTTCGGAAAAACACTTTTGCTTTAAATTAAATAATTCATTATGTGCAAACATTTAATCACCTTTCCAACGAGTGTCCTTTAATTATTTCTCAACATTGGACAACATTAGTGAAATATTAATTAAATAACTTAAGAAATCACCCAAGTTGTAGAAAGTACTGAAACATCATTGGAACCCAATTCTAACCACACCATGATGAAACTAAAGTTGTAGAAAGATGATTGAAATCAACTTGGTGACTTTCTAAAAATAGCTTGCTCCTCCAAGAAGTTTGGAAAGCACCCAAAAGGTCGAAAATCTATTTTGAAAGCATCTAACGGCTCCAACTAACCAACTGAACTCAAGCTCAAGAACAATTGCTTTGCAAGACTGATCAAATGCTTCTTCAAGAATGTTGTTCTCCCTAACTAACCAGTTAACCTCCAGAAGACTTGGAAACTGGCTAAATGTGGACGAATTGGCTAAGCGCCAAAAGGGGACATTACAGATGTAAACCCTGGATGTTTGATTTAAATCCATCTTGTCAGATCACTTAGGTCAATAGTTGTGGTCATACCTTGGTATGCTTTAGGATTTGGGTTATTTTCTCTACGTGACACTTGGCTGTGATATTCTTTGGAATTATTGTCTAGTGAAAGCAATAGTTTACATGTTTGTGGTATTTTGAGGGCTAGGTCCATTTGGGTCGACCTTGGCATGGTAAATTCACCATGGCCTACCTTTGTGTGTGATAGTTCGACATGTACTATAGATTAATAACCATCCATTGCAAATTTATAACCATCCAATATTAGGGGACTTGACTTGTATAAATGAGGATTATGCTTTGTTCTGATCGTCATTTGTCTTGTAGTGATAATTTGGTACATTATTTGTACCATTCAATTATATTTTGTTATCTTTTCTGTCTTTATTGTCACATCGTATGGTAGTGCTTGTGTAGTTAACCTTTCTTTAATAAATAAAATAGTCTATCTTTTGACATCTTATTGCCATAGCCTAGTGTTTGAGTTCCCTAGCATTTGGAGATCATTGAAGATTGATTGAGGTTGGAAGTTAGAAGACTTTGAAGAAGAGTGGCTCAATGTAAGGATTGGGAACACCATAATACTTTAGCTCTCAAAGGGCATAACAGTCAACAAAAGTGTTCAATTTAAGTGATTCCAAAGCCATTTGAAAGGAAATTTTGCAGTCAAGTTTTTGTTTGCAAAATTTTGTGGGGTATTTAAGGGAGCTGTGGCTGTTGAAAGTTGAATTTAATTTTTTTTGATTCTCCAACTTGCAATATAATCAACATTTACAAAAATCATTATATTTTTCAATTTGCGTATGCAAATTTTATCCTCTACTGCTTGTTGGACTATATTATCTTAGTAGTTTTCATCTAGGTTCTTGGAGAAGGATTGGAAATCTATTAGTTGAAATAATTCTTGAAACCTTAGTTTTGCCATTTTGTTTCTTGCAAAAAATGAAATTATAGGAAGTGTTGGAAATATTGTCATTGATGTAAAAGGCGTATGGACAAGATTGTTAGAATTATTATCATTGATGTCAAAAGAAGACTTCCGTGATGAAAAGTTCGTTGATTAAAGACAAGGAATAATAAGAGTTTGATTTAATCTAGTTATAACCGACCTCCATCTACTTATGGCAATACTAGATTCAAAAGGTAGAAACTAAAATTAATTTTCATCAAAGGTGGCCGACCTACTTTGAAAGGTGAATTTAAATATTTAAACTAAATTTTATGTCAAATCTTGGCCGACCTACTTTGAAAGGTGAATCTAAATATTTAAAATAAATTTTATGTCAAATCTTGGCCGACCTACTTTTTATAAAGTGCATGATTTGGCTATAAATACAAGTTATTTTGGAGGTTAGAAAGCAAGTTCTTCAATGCAAAATCATTCCTTTTAAAAGCAGAAATTAGGAGAAGAAGAGCAAATTTAAGAAGAAAAGGAGCATACTTATAGTCGATATTGTGCCTAATTTGGAGCAAACCTTTAAGACAGATTTCGAACAGACATTGTGCCTAATTTGGAGCAAACCTTTAAGGAAGATTTATAGCAGACATTGTGCCTGATTTGGAGCAGACCTTTAAGGCAGATTTATAGCAAACATTTTGCTTGATTTGGAGTAGACCTTTAAGGCAGATTTATAGCAGGTATTGTGCTTTATTTGGAGTAGAATTTGAATCAGAAATTGCATCATTTTGGAGCAGAGATATAAGGTGAACTTGAGCAGAGATATAAGGCTGATTTGGAGTAAAGATTAAGGCAAAATTGGAGTAAAATAAGTGAAGTTTTGGAACAGAGTTTGGAGAGGTTGGTGCCTCTCATTAGAAGGGATTGGTGTCTCTTACTGAGATGGTGCTCAGTAGTGGGGATTGGAGTCCCCAGTGGGTTGGTGCCTATGACTTTTGTAAGAAGATTTATACAAGTAATATTTTGTTGTGGTTTTCTTGCATAAAGGTTTCCATGTAATGTCCCCTTCTTGCACTTGATCAGTTTGGGAGTTTCATGTAATGTCCCTTCCTTAGATAGCTCAGTCGTAGCGGAGGTTGGCTTACTATTAGGGTTCCCATAGGTCAGCAAAATGGTTAGGGGACCCTACTGGGGGCTGTGGAGTTTAGCTGGGAGCCTTGTGAGCCTTTTAGTTTGGAGTTCAGTTGATGAATCCAGGGTTAAAGTGAAAATATTAAGGTTTGCTTTAATGGAATAGTAAAAGGTGAATAGTAGCTGAAAAGCATAAGGTGAATAGTGAAAAGTGCCCCCATCCTAGCAACTCAAGTTGTTTTTAAAAAGTGGCCCTTTTCTTTGGATGAGGAAAGATCCTCAAGAAAATTATTTTATTGACTTTTATTAAAAAAGTCCATGAGAGGTTATAAAGCAATGTGTTGGGCTCCTTTTTGAGGATTCTATTCTCATTTTGACTAAGGCAATTTGCAGGTTGAGCTCTAGAGAAGGGTTTCAGCATTGTTTCAGCCTTCTGGGAACGGAAACTTTCAAGGGCTATCGTGAATTGGACGAGAACCTAGTTCACATTTGGGGAGGGCCTACCTTGGGTCTTCATTTGGGTTTTACTGGATGAGTTTCAGATATATATCTTTCAGATTTGAGTTTTCAGTAGTATTATATCAGCATATTGCAACAGATCAGGGGCAGCCATAAGCAGTATAGGCCTTCTCAAGGCCTTGGCAACTCATTTTATACCATACCTCAGCTTGCTGCATTGTTTCAAGATCACAGGCTTCAAACCCTAGGTGCTACGACGTGTTTCATACCAATTAGTGGATCTGATTTGAATATTCAATTAGCTCGAAATTCATATTAGACCTTGGGGCAGAGTTGTGAAGTTGGGAAGAAGCTGAGAAGGGTTTGTCTTTGTTGTTCAAGTTTATATTAGATTGTTATATACAGATTTGTGGTATGTACAATAACATTTGAGCCAATAAATTCATCATTATTGTTCTTTGTTTAAATTATATGATAAGTTTTAGTAGCAATTTCCTTCCTTGTAGTTTGCAATATTGTGGCATAATTCAACATTCAGCAAAAACACAAAAAAAAAAAAGAAAAACGCAAAACCAAAACAAAAACCAAAACCTTCCTATTTGCTGGTCAAAGACTTTGAAAAGACAAAACTTAGAAAATCAGATCAGATTTGGGTTGGCAATCTTTCAGTGGTATCAGAACTTGGATTCTCCCAGCCTGTTGGGTGAAATCAAGTTGTGTATACTTCAGTTTGGACAGCGAGGTAGGTCCTCATGGCAGGGTTGTTTAACAATAAATAGGCATGGGAAGAGTCTGAACAAACACAATATAAGATCCTTCTGAAAATGCAACATTTAGAAGATTTACTTTCAAGGAAAATTAGGTACTCTAATGGTTCATCTGCATCTACAAGAACTAAGAGTTCTCATGCCTCACCAACAAATAAAGCCATCATGACCAGCTATGACAAGTATCACTCTCTTCCTCAAAAGATACAAGATATGTTATCATTCACACAATTTCTAGGTATACTGGATGAAGATGAAGCTGACTTGATGTTTACAAGTCCATATCAACAGCAAAGAAAGGAAGAAAAATCAAAAGATAGCAAAGAAAGCATTGGGAAAAATAAAGAGCTAAAGGTGCAAGAACAGGGAAAGAGAAAGGAATCACTTGCTTGTGATCTGCAGCCTACTAGTGATCATGATCATTTCAAAAATCAATCATTATGTGAGAATCCTAAAGAAGTTAAAACTTTGGTTCATGAGGAGTCACCTATTGCACCATTGAGTCTTCATTGTGATCACAAAGTGGAAGAGATTACTATCAAGGACTAGCCCTTTAGAGATGTTGTAAACATGATACCTAGGTATGACACCTATTCTGACTTTTGCAACTACAGTTATAATCATGAGGTAGCATCCATTTCACATGAAGGTAATAATGATTCTGAATCTTCCTATTTTGGTACTCAAGTTGAGAATGTTACACATGAGATATATGTTGGGGATTCAAGCCACAAAGGTCCTGATTTTGTTCACCATACTGTGGAAGATGTTAAAAGGACACAACGGTTGTGTGATGGGTGGTCTATAAGAGCTAACAAGGCCAAGTTGCTTGCTGCCCAAGCAAGACAACACTTACAAGTGGTTAAGGAAAGTTGCAATCTAATAGATAATACAAGAAGACAAGGAGAATCACACATTAGATCCTTATTTCTTTCAAAGGAAGAATGTGTGGATGTTGAATATACAAGGGAAGAGTTTCTTGAGGTAAGCCCACAAGAAGAGCATGTTGAGTTGTGTTGGTCTAGTTGGCATCATGAAGTTTATGACTTTCCTCTTTTGGAGAGGCCCTTGAAAGCTCAAAAAGATGATGATATTGGTCACACACTTAATGGATCAGCCACAAGTGTTATATCCATTTGTGTGGAATGGAACATTATTGGTTTCATTATGGTTAGTCATGCATCATCTACAATGAAAGGACAATTGCTAAGATCATATGAAGCATTTTGTTTTAGAGAGCTGATTATGGAGACTAAGAGGTTGTCTACTAAGAAGATCTTGCATTTTGATAAAGTTTGGTTTGTTTTGCATACTACATCTTGGGTTTGGTTAGTAATGGAAAATATATCAGCTTATGATGATGATACTTTGACTGAATATATTGAAGACAAAGCTTCAAGACATGAAATGCTACGAATTGGGGTTGCAAAGTGTATGCAAGTGCACTATAACCTTGAAGATTACAAAAGCATGAAACATGCTAATGATATGGACAACAATTGTATGGATTCTTTGGGTGATCATAATGCTTCTTCTAGAATGATAATTGATTCTACTTCCCCTACACATGATGAAAAATCAGTCTATGGCAGCCAAGGACAATTGGAACAAAAGCTTTTGGTTTTGGAAGACTTGCATGATCAATTGGTGGTGAAGGATGATAGCACCCACAAACACATAGAAGGCTTCATTTGGACAGCCCAAAGAGAGGAAAGACAAAAAGGAATGGGACATGGTATCCCTCATTCATATTCACACTCTTTCAAGGAGGCTTTGGGGTTGATGAAAGAGGATTACTTGCAATTGCTTAGAGGCAAGGACATGGTGGTCAAATTGATAAAGGATGAGGACAAAGAGATAGTTAAACTTTGTCTTCTTTTATGTATGTCTAATTCATTGCATAATTTAGAAAATCAGTCACTTATAACAGCTACTTCTATAAAGAAAAATGCTAATGCAAGAAGTGTAGAATTTGAACAAATTGATGAAGAACATTCAACTTGTGCTGAGGATCATGAAATTACTTCAATGGAGCTAGACAAAGGTTCTGATTTTTAGTATGGAGACAACCACTATCAATTCCCACTTAAGAGTGAAATGACAAGTTTAGAATGCAAACAGTTTGATTTTGAATATCATAGCATCCAAGATGAAGATTTCTTTGAGCCACTTCCATCTCTAATAACTTGGGAAAAGCATGAGACGAATCAAGACTCGATGTTCTTTGATGACTACAATGCATGCATAGAAAAGGATCCCAAAGGTCTGATTTGGGATAGTGATATTCTTCTTCCTCATTCTTATGAGATTGCTACCCTTACATATGGAAAAACTTGTGAAGAAGATTCAATAAGTGTTGGTACACAAGATGTATGCATTGGTCATGGTAATTTATATGATGCGTCTTATTATAAGATTGATTTCAAACACTTTGGAGCAGCTGATATAGAGCAGTCCCAAAAGTTGAATGAAGGATGGTTAGAAAAGGCAAAGCGAGCTAAGATGTTGGCTCAACAAGCTAAACTTCATCTTCAACAAACTCATGACATTCACCACTCCATAGATGATGATGAGCAAAGGTTGGTCAATTTAGAAAATTCAGTTGTTGTTGATCATTTTCACGATTATGATGAAGATTCTTTTGATGACACTCATAGTGGATCGGCCACTCAAGGGTTGTCTCTGATGGGTGTTGATGACATCCATAACTCCTCTTTAGTTATATCACCAATATCTTATGATATGGCAGAAATATATTCGTTGGTAGGTGACTTCATTTTATTTGGTAATTCATGGATTAGTGGCTGTCCTACTTGAGTTTCCATTGCACTTCCAGATTTAGCACGGTCTACATCAGCTTTTGAGTCGCTTGGGAGTGTGTGGCATCAAGTATATTGGAGGGAGATAAGGTATGAGATGGGTAATTTTGATTTGCTTTGGTTAGATGATAGCACGTATGTTGCTGGTCCAAGTTATGACAACAAGGTTTGGTGGCCATTTGTGTTGGTTTCTTGGCATGTGGGGGTTCATTTTCACATTGTCTTGATGTTCTACATCTCATACAACAGGTTCTATATTTTGATTTGGGAACCGGGTATTGATTTGCTTGGTACATTATTTCACATGGATTTCAATATGTTGGTTCACGGTTTGTGGTGTTTGGGTGTTATAATCGGAGTGGAGCAGCAGGTTGTTTTATTTGCTTGAGGGTTATCTGTGTAACTATGTTTCAGGTCAACAAAAGGCATGGGTGATAAGGTTGTATATGGCTGAGCATTGTTATAATACTACTTACTGTATGTCTATTGGTATGACTCCCTTTCGAGCATTGTATGGTTATGATGCCTTATGTTTTGTGGACTTAGCGTTGGGTGATAGTAGAGCGCCTAGAGCTCAGGATTGGTTATAGGATGGACAGGATATCCTTAAGGCACTTAAGGATAATATTCGGCACGCCCAAAATCAACAGAAGATGTATGCAGATCGACATCGGATTTAGAGGACATTTGAGGTTGGAGAAATGGTTTTCTTATGCCTACAGCCTTATAAATAGTACTCTTAAGAAGAGTGGGGCAGAAAAACTCAAGCCTCGGTTTTATGGTCCATACAGAGTATTGAGGAGGATTGGAGAGGTAGCTTATGAGTTTGAGTTACCTTCCGAAGGTAAGATACACAATGTCTTTCATGTATCTTGCCTAAAGAAGGCTCTTGGACAACATGTTGTCTCTTCACATGGGTTGCCAACATCAGATGAGGAGGGCCGATTGGTTTTGATTCTTGTAGAGATTTTGGACATGAGGGAGAAGAGGTTGAGGAGCATAGTGATTAGAGAGTATTTGGTTTGTTGGAGAGACTTGTCATTGGAGGATGCCACGTGGGAATGAGAGATGATACTTCAATATCCAGCTTTGTAGTTGCTTGGGGGCAAGCAATCCTGGGAAGGGAGGACTATAATGTCCCTTCCTTAGATAGCTTAGTCATAGTAGAGGTTGGCCTGCTATTAGGGTTCTCGTAGGTGAGCAAAATGGTTAGGGGACCCTACCGGGGGCTGTGGAGTTTAGCTGGAATTCTTATGAGCCTTTCAGTTTGGAGTTCAGTTGATGAATCTAGGGTTAAAGTGAAAATATTAAGGTTTGCTTTAATGGAATAGTAAAAGGTGAATAGTAACTGAAAATCATAAGGTGAATAGTGAAAAGTGCCCCCATCCTTGCAACTCAAGTTGTTTTTAAAAAGTGGCCCTTTTCTTTGGATGAGGAAAGACCCTCAAGAAAAATATTCTGTTGACTTTTATTAAAAAAGTCCATGAGAGGTTATAAAGCAATGTGTTGGGCTCCTTTTTGAGGATTCTATTCTCATTTTGACAAAGGCAATTTGCAGGTTGAACTCTGTAGAAGGGTTTCAGCCTTCTGGGAACGAAAACTCTCAAGGGCTATTGTGAATTAGACGAGAACCCAGTTCACCTTTGGGAAAGGCCTACCTTGGGTCTTTATTTGGGCTTTATTGTATGAGTTTCAGATATATATCTTTCAGATTTGAGTTTGCAGTAGTATTATATCAACATATTGCAACAGGTTAGGGGCATTCATAAGCAGTATAGGCCTTCTCAAGGTCTTGGCAACTCATTTTATACCATACCTCAACTTGCTGCATCGTTTCAAGATCACATGCTTCAAACCCTAGGTGCTATGAAGTGTTTCATACCAATTAGTGGATCTGATTTGCATATTCAATTAGCTGGAAATTCATATCAGACCTTGGGACAGATTTGTGAAGCTGGGAAGAAGCTGAAAAGGGTTTGTCTTTGTTGTTCAAGTTTATATCAGATTGTTATATGCAGATTTGTGGTATGTACAATAACATTTGAGCCAATAAATTTATCATTATTGCTCTCTATTTAAATTGTATGATTTATTTAAGTTTTAGCAACAATTTCCTTCCTTCTAGTTTGCAATATTGTTGCATAATTCAACATTTAGCAAAAACACACAAAAAAATTAAAAAAACGCAAAACCAAAACAAAAACCAAAACCTTCCTATTTGCTGGTCAAAGACTTTGAAAAGACAAAACTCAGAAAATCAGATCAGATTTGGGTTGGGAATCTTTTATTTCATTAGCCTATTCCAGGGTTCCCATAGGCTAAGTGGAGTTGGTTAGGGGACTCAAAGCCTGTGTTGGGCTTTGTGGTGGTTTTCGATGCTTTTCTGGCGGGGGTTACTATTTATAGCAGTGGCCATTTTCAACACTTACTATTTATAGTGAGTTTTAGTGCATCTCGAATTGTGCCAGTTTGGTGTTTGGGCACACTTACTATTTTTAGTAAGTGTATTTTTGGCAGCTGGTCCCGACCTCTGTTTATCCAACAGTGTAATATTTCCTGTTTGGGTGTTGGTGAGTTCTAAGGGTAATCAAATTAATATTTATATTTCCATCACTTAAGTTATGTTATAAAGTTACTTTATAACTTAAGTGAGGCTCATGTGTTCATAAAAAGGACCCTTTGTCTCATGCCTAGGAATAAGGTGAATAAGTTGTTTTTTAAAAGCGAATATTTAGCCTCCAAAAGTGGACGCCCGACTTGTGAGAGGCATAAGGAATAAAAAATAAAATTAAAAAGCTCATGAAGGGGCGTGGGGTTTCTTGGAGGGAAAAATGAATTCAAATTGTGTTGACCTAATTTCCTCCACTCTTCTATATAATCACCTCTTGGGCTCTCATTTCATTATCTCTATTGTAATGACATAACAAAATGTTGTTGGATTACTTCCAGATTTCCAATTTCTGCTAGTTGAGGACGAAAACTCTCATCTTTGGTTGCTAGTTTTGGTGGTGAGAGATCCACCCTAGCTTGAAGGAGTGATTCTACTTCAGAGATCACCTTTGCACTCACAAAGTTTCTAATTTTCACCATTTTGGAGGTTTTAGAATGAAATTTTTTTCTGTATTTTGATGTGGAATCGGAGGTGTTGGTGTGGTTGATGCATTGCTTCATTTTGGTGTGTTTGGAGGTGTTTAAACTCATTTTTAGAGGTCTGATATGCATTTTCAGAATTCTGGTAATTCACCTTTTTACAGTGGCTGGAAGTGTTAATCTGCTTGTAGCTCCGTTGATGATTTAAATATTGTTTTGGGCATTGTTCCAATGGACTCCTCACTGTTGGGTGTCACATTTAGAGTGGTTACTTGTATTTTTTGGTGAAGATTTGAATTTTAGGAGCTGGTCACCCCTCCTAGGGAGCCATACCATCTTGAGGGTTTGCAATTTCAGGCTTTTTCCTCAGGACAGCAACTTCCAGGGTCTACTATAGTGTGTTAATGGTGTTTTTCCTCGTGATTGTTGGAAAATGTGATGGTGAGCGCTGGAAATTGGTAGTTTATGCATTTGAAGTCATCCAGGAGGAGTTGCATGCAATTTGCTGCCTATGTATGACTGTTATCAGGCCTGAAATCACTGTTATGAGGTCTGCAATATATTTTAATAAGTCTGATTCCATTTGCTATCATTGCCAATATGATATGTAATGATTCAACACGAAGATAATGTATTTTCATGGTTTATTTCCTTCTTGGCTATGTTTCCTATGAATGTTATGTCATGTTGAAAACACTTGAATGCAAGAACAAACTTGCAATCCACATTACACTCAGCAAACAAACAAAAACAAATCAGGGGTGGTTGTTACATTCCACGTAAAATCGTATGTCTCTTATGCGTGCTCTTAATTGCTTGATCTTACATATTTGGTATTGCTATGGATAATTAAGGTTTGAAGTAATAATTCTATGCTTACTTAAGTTGAAAAGAAGTAAAGTTTTGATCTATACTGATTCACCCCCTCCTTTCAGTATAAGTGTGTGTTTCATTAGGAAGTTTATTCAATTCATTAAGGGTTAGGATGTAGGGTCAAGGAAACTCAAAATTTAAGAGACCCCAATCAATGTCTTGTGAATGAAATTGCGAAATTAAGGAAAGGTTATAGAGTTTGCATTGATCAAGAAGTGCAAATTGACAATTGTAGCATTGTTTAGCATACCTTAGGCATCTATAGAGTAATGATCCCCTTAGTCATAGGTGTGTATCACTCCTAGTGGTGATATTCCTCTCCCTCCTTTTGTCTTTTATGAATCTTTTGAAGTTCGTGATACTCTTTTTGAAGATTCCGTTGACTTTATTAATAATACATTTATGATAATCCTTGCTTGCCTTCTATAGGTGGTACATTAATATTTTTAACAATAGTGATCATGTTTTAGTTACCACTTTTGGTTCTAATGAGTTTGAGAACCATGCAAAATACCTTTGATCAAAGTTACTTTTGCAGATGGACTCACAAGGACTCAAAGAATGTGGATAGGGGATTGTTAATCCAATTGAGCCCATTATTAGACTTAAGAGAACATGCCTTGGTACATTGAGATGATTTCTATGAAGGATGGTGATACATTTAGTTTTGATAAGAAACACCTAGAGCACATATGAGTGGACAATTCTCAACTAAAGGAATCAATTTATTTGCCTTCATCATATTTAACTCCTTGATAATCAATCCAATTCTGCCACCTCACTTCGGTGATAATAGTTACTTGAAGCATTCATCTATATTTCATTGTGGTTGAATGAGGCATTTTAGGCCTTAATACCTGATCCAAAAATGGATTACTTAAGTTAGAAAAATCCACTAACTTAGTTGTGTAATGTTTGTAATGTCCCCATTTTAGCTATTCGCCCTTTAGTGACTGATAGCCTATTTTCGGAAGCCTGTAGGCTCGTTAGAGGTAAGATTAGGGTTTCCTATTTTATAGGGGTTCTGAAACATTTTTGATGGCTTGCATGTTAGAGTTTCGGATGCATGTCTGGTAGGGTTTTTTTGGTTTTCAGAGAGCTTCACAATGATATAACATGCAAAGTGAGTTGAGCAACTTTTCAGAATTTACTATTTTTAGTAAATTCTATTTCTGGCAGTGCCATCTTGGGCAGTAGCATCAACAGTCAACTCAGTTTCCATTTCGGGCAGTGCAGTTTGGAGCATAATTGGCTTTCAGCATTTTTGAGGCTTATTGTGGTAAAATGATTTATTTTAAGTCATTAATGTTATAATTTCTTATTGGCCCCCTTGACCTAGTATTAATGACTTTAAGTTGTTTTAAAAGGTGGTCTTTGAGGGTGGACGCCTCATGTGAGATAATAAAATATTTCATAATGTTTATTAAATGTTTATGAGCCTTGGACGCCTAGAAGAGGGAGAATTAATTATTTTTTTAAAATAAAACATTTCAACATATTTGGGCGTCCCTTTTGGAGGGAAAAATGGAAGCTGAAAAGCCAACAGTCACCTCAAAAGTTATAAAAGCAAGCCTTGCTCCAGCTTTTGATCATCTTTGGAAAAATATAACAAAATGCTGTTGGATTGAATTCAGAACCTGGCTAAGGGGAAGCTTAGCAATTCTACTCTATTCTTCGGGCCTGCAACTATGATTCCCTAAATGGTGGATCGAGGGTGTGCTTCATTCAGAAGTGCATATTGTGTATCAAGTTGAAGATTTTGGTAATAATTTCCAGTTTTGTACTTGTTGGTTTATACATGGCTGTAGATGATTTTCATTCATAACTTCTTGAGAGATTTTATTCTTGTTGTGGGCATTGAAGCTAATCATTTCCTTGCTAAGGGCGACTCCATTTGCAAAAGATCAGATTTTATTGTGTTGTCCTTGATTTTAGAGAGTGGCCGTACCTTCTCCTAGGGCCGTACTTGTCCTTGTTGCCTTGGGATTCGAGCTGGGCCGTGTTGAGGTCATTGTGCTTGGTTAATGAAGAATTTATTGGTCGCCTAGGATTGGAGGTATTACGTTTTTCATTTGTATGGATTTGGTGAAGTGTAGTTGGAGTTTTTTGAGGGTTTTGATAGTGTCTTTCTTGCTGGTCTGAGTATTTCAATTTGCTGGTCTTATATCAGACCTGATTATTCCTCTTAAATGCTATATTTATTGGGTCTTTCAGTTCATATTTGTAAACAGAGATACATTATAACCTTTGTAGAAGTTTGGATCAGATTTCTATTCAAAATTCATTGTAAGAGGCTGATTGTAAGTTGGGTACAGTAGTACTGTATCAACCTTTTCTATCATTAGCTTATTTTCAATTGTAACACTTTGTAAATTGCAGATAATTTGCATTGTAAGGCTGTGAATTAGTAGTACTAATCCAGTCAATAATATTGCTGCATTTACTTTGTGATTTTTATGCAAAACACTATAACCCCTAGATGGTTTACCGCCAGTGTGGAGAATAAACAAATTGTATCTCTCTTTCTCACCCACTGAAAAGTGGTGAATTCCCACTCACGAGTGGATGCCCGCCGCAACGGATGAATTAGTTTGTTTTTTAATTTATTCCCCCCACTATATTAGTGGAAGTGTGAAAAACTTTCATGGCTGGTTCACCGCCTAGCTCCATTCAATTGTAATTTCATTTCTGTTATTGCTTAGTTTTCTCCGCCATATGACAACACCTCTCCTTCCTTGGGATTGAGTGTGCATTCTTGGCGTTGAGATCTTTTAAATTTGGGTTTCAATTTTGGAGCTAACGCTAATTCATTTGGCGTAGTGTTGATTGTTTGTGAAATTCTTGGGAAAAATTGAAGGGGCATATTCCAATGTTCTCTTGAAGATTTTGCTTATACTTAACACTCTTTTATTTTAGCAATTGAATATAATTGCTGAGATAGATTGTTAGGATATAACATAGATAGTGCCGCACTGAGTGAGTTGGATACTCAGGGTGCTGATGTCATGCAAAAACAGTTGGAAAAATTATTATTGTCATTGATGTCAAAGGTGGCTGACCCATAGATCTATGTTTAGCACCCACCTTATGAAGGGAAAATTAAAATTAAATGCTATGTTATCTGGTCTGACCTCCCTTAAGTGTGGCACCCAATTCTAGTAAGTTTAAAAATAAAAAATAATTTTTTTTTTTTTTTTTTAGAGGGATGACCCCCCTGGATGGTGTGCCCAAATTTGGGCAATAAAAGAAAAATAAATAAATATTTATTTGAAAAGAGGGCCGACCCCTTTTGAGGAGTTGCGTCCCTTGGGTGAAGAGGCATTTTGGGAGATATAAAAAGAGGTGAGAGGGTTTCAAAATCAATCAATTCAAGGATCATTTTTCATATGGAGAGCAGAAATAAAAAGCTATTTGAGCAGATTTATGAGACATATATTAGCAGATTTATAGCAGCGATTTGGTGAGGAGAAAAAGAAGAAACAAAATCAAGATCATGGCAGTTTATGAACAGATTTTGTGAAGACATTATTTCAGATCTTGTGAAGACATCATTGCAGATTTTGTGAAGAGATTATTGCA
Source organism: Sequoia sempervirens (assembly GCA_007258455.2). Lineage (NCBI taxonomy): Eukaryota > Viridiplantae > Streptophyta > Pinopsida > Cupressales > Cupressaceae > Sequoia > Sequoia sempervirens. Next base: position 2,742 of record VDFB02366861.1, on the reverse strand, counting down.
AATTTTGTGAATTCTATATTGCAGATTTATGAGAGGTAATTTGGCAGATCTGTGAGAAGGTGTTAGGGCAGATGCAAGTTAAATTATCATATTGTTCTTGTGGAGGTTGGAGCCTCCTACTTGAGAAGATCATGATGTTGGAGTCTCTTGTTGAGTTGGTGCTCAGTGGTGGGGATTTGAGTCTCTAGTGGGTTGGTGCTTACAAATGTTGTAAAAAGATTTATACAAGCAAGATTTTGTTGTGATTTTTTCTTCTAAGGGTTTCCATGTAAAATTGTGTCTCTTGTGCATGTTCTTAATTGCTACATCTTGCATGAAGATACTTCTATGAATAATTAGAGCTTGAAGTAATATTGCTATGCTTGATTAAGTTGAAAAGAAGTAAAGTTTTGATCTATATTGGTTCATCCCCCCTCTCAGTATAATGTGTGTTTCATTAGAAACCAAACATGGGTGATAGATCCAATCCTGGTTGAATATGTCTAGTGGGTTCGATTGTAGTTGAACTTGTCCTATGCAACAAAAGTCATTAGAGATGGGTTTGGTCATGGACAAAACCGTTTGAAGATAAAAAAGATAGTTTGTGGGGTTTTGAGAAGTTGAAACATTCCAAATTCTTTGGCTTTGGTGTTAAAAGACCCTTGGGCTTCTCGTTTACATTATCTTGCTACTCTTGCTCATTATATAGCTCCAAGAGAGGTCATCAAAAAAATGAATGAGATCTTCCTTAATGCTTTCTTACCAAGTTGGTTGAGTTGAGCTTAAGTTGCTTCAACCTATGAGTCTTAGAGAAGTAATAGTGTGATTTGGAAGGTGTGAGAGCCATTGTAAGCCTTGTATGGTGTAGAGATTGCTGGTTGGGCAAGAGAATTCCATGAAGACCATTAGAAGGCAACATATTATTGTAATAGGTGATGACATGGTGGCTTGAGGGGGATATCTTTCATCGTTCCAGAGTTTTCTCCCATTTTCTGTTACTCCAAGTCATATGTTGTTGTCTTCCTTATTTGTATGCATGTTATGCTCTCTACATTTTTGACACATGCTTTCTTTCATTGTTAATTGCACTTACCAACACTAGCCTTCATATTTATGGATTGTTTTTCCATAATTTTGCACACGGAATGACAACTTCATCAATCAATGTGCATTAAGGTTGATTGAGTTTTTGTGCTAATTAATATTGTGATGGATTATACACTAATAATGGATCAAATTGGTATCATAGCAAGTTCTCTTGCATTTTGTGGTTGTTTGTTTGTGTGATCAGTTTTGTGGATTTATATCTATCACTAGAATGGTTAGTACTGTATAGTCGTAAAATTGCACCCCTTGCAATTTCACATGCATTTTTGTATCCGCTTTAGTGTCCACTCCCGTAGCATTTGAGTAGGCTCATTTTAAGCCTTCCATTTGTAAGAAACCCGTGGTTTCAACCCAAAACCCTAATCAAGACTTCACTTTGAGCCAGTTTTGATCGCTGTATTTTATGTTTGCACACGATAAATTGCGATTTTGAAATAAATACAAATAAATTGCATAAATTGAATCTAAATATCAATAAACCATGGATCTCAGCTGCAATCGCCTATTTATTCAAATAATAAGTCACAATGTAATAAGGCAGGCATGCACATGAAAAAGCAACCATAAACAAGTAAAGAACCTGATTATCTTTATTTGCAGCAAATGGTAATCAGCTGATAATAAATGGCTGTAAAGAGCACAGATTCGTACACACAGCAACAAGCTAAAAACAGCAGATGATAATCTTTAATATTCTTCAATGAAACCCTTCAATACTTGCAAATATCTTCAGTCTTTATGCACAAATACTGTACCAAACACTATTCTCGTGCACTGTAGCATTTCACTATTCACGGATCACTGTAGCGCGGCACTGCAGCGAAGCACTGTAGCGCGGTACTGTAGCGTTACTGTTCACGTTACTGTAGCAGCAGATCAATAACTTTTGATTTTTTCTTCTCCAATGATGTTTATTTCAACAAACTAAATCTGCTCTTCAAACCCTTGATGATTCTCCTTCAATAAGCACAAATTCGACTTCTGTATGAAGCCAACTAGATGAGCAATCTTAAGCTGATCTTTCACAACTTCAGAAAGCTAGACTAAGAAGAGGTATCGTTCTCCAAAGCCTGGAATGACTGAAATCTGCAGAAACCGTTGTTTCTCCAACTCCAGAAGTTCTCAGAGAGAAAAGACAAATTCAAATGATCATCCATAATAATGAGTTCGATTTGTCTTGAAGAGAAATATATATCTTTTCCCTCAAAGGTTCGACCCTTTTCAAAAAAATCAACTTAAATGCATTTAATAATAATAATTTCGCCCTTTTCTGACTTAGGCAAATTAATCAAATAATGGCTTTCACTTTAATGAGTAATAAATACTCATTTAAATAAATAATTCACCCCCTTCATTATAAAGTCATTAAATACTTTATAATAAGCCATTTAATTAATTAATAACTTTAATATTTCACTTAAAGTGACTTTATAATATAAAGTCATAATAATAATCATTTAATTATTATTAAATGCTCTGTAATTCTTCGTTTGCTCGACAAACTGTCAAACTGGTTCGAAACTAAGAAGACTAGCTGAGCCAGGTGCCTTGCCAAAAATAGTAACCCCTGTCGGCCTGACTTACTATAAATAGTAAGTGTTTGAATATCACTCTGTGAGTCCCTGCAAAGGTCCAAACCTGAATCAATTGGAGGAG
>VDFB02366860.1:0-18143 GCA_007258455.2 Sequoia sempervirens | reverse complement strand
TTTGATGTGAAATAGCCCCTCGTGCAACCATCCTTTCAGTGTATTTCTAAATGGACAGACCCTTTTCCTTTAATGATTAAGCTCCATAGGTTTCTACCCCTATGGTTTTTTGGGTCCCCCAAATAAAATAATAAAAGATGGGCCCTACTCAGAAGAACCCCAAAATGTATTAGAGTTTCTTTCTTTCTTAAGAATCTAGTTAAAGAGGCTAATTGGGTCCCTCCCTATCTAGCATTCCTTCACCATTTTCCAGACACCCACCAACATCTTTGAACCATTTATACTCTTTTGGAACTTGAAAAAAAAAGTCCACTTTCATTAGTGTTCTCTTTCAGGCTTTCTCTAGTGATGGCATCTATACTGTTCTTTTGGAGGTTTGGTTGAGTTAGTGAAATATTCAAAAGTTTTTAATGGCTCCTTGTCTTTTTTTCATCTCTTGTACTAGTGCAGGAGCACCTTGGCATAATTAGGCCTCTATGAAGCAATGTTTTGAAATTTGATTCAATGTTATTGTTCCTACTTTGTAAATGATGTTATTAGAGTCATGTTTCATATATTTGAGGTCATGTTGAGGTCATTTGGTGTTTATTAAGTCAAAAAGTGCAAAAATGAAAACAATGTAAAAAGTTGCCAACTTAATCAAAAAAGAAATATTTAGAGATGAAGAGTCATTAGGGTTGGTTAGAGGCAGTTAGAAGGATAAAATTCAGTTTTATTTCCTTTAAAAAGGCTCTTGTATCTTTTAAAACTTCGAGGGTGGTTGAATAAAGAATAAGTTCAAGGAAAATCTCTAATTTTTAATCATTTTTCTTCAGAAATATTACATTTCGAGGCATTGTATGGAATTGTACAGCCTTGAAGGAATGGTAGAATGGTTGGATATGGTAATAATCTCAATCACCTTTCTGTTACATTAAAGTTCATGCATTTTAGTTAAGATTTGTGTGAGTTATTTTGGATTTACTTCAGATTGCTAAAACCCTCAGTTAGGGTAAGCAGAGACAGAAATAATTATGTTTCTCCTTTATTAATTGGTGGAATCTTCTAGTTTCTTGTGAGATTATCCTAATATGAATGTTCTTTCATGTTTCAATGTATTTCGGGAAAAATCATAAAGATAAGATGCGAAGGAATGAAGTTTCTTGACTGAAAAATTGTGTGTACAGTTTGTGAATAGAGTAATTATGAAGGTTAAGCCCTTAGGGTTTTGTGAAAATACTTTGTAAATAGAATTTGATGCTTTGAAGAGCATATACCAATCAAACTAAACATGTACCAAGCACTGGATAAGTGTACTTTGGTTAGGAGTTAGTAAAGCAACAAACCCTTATGCAAATTAGGCCTAATTAGGCCTAAATATGTCTGAGAAAACAACATTTGAAGCTTGTGTTGTAAAAGTTTTGATACCCATTTTGAATATGTTTTAGATCTACAAGGGAATTGAAAAGTGTGGATAGACTTGTGTAATAGTGCTTAGATTGTGAATGAATCCCTGACAAATAGGTTGGCAAACCTACAAGCGTTGCAAACAGGGTATGAAGGAACCATTGACAATAAGAAATTTAAGGGCTTTTGATGATTAAGTGTGAGTTCTTGGTTGTTTTGGTTAAGAGATTACCAAGCTATAATTTGATCTCATTTGATATAAGGTTTGGTGTAAGGATGAAGTTAAAAATTCCATTACTTTGACTGATCTATCTAATAATAGCCCTGTTTTGGAGACTAAAATGAAAGTACAGTATATGATTTTGTTCAATTGTCAAGAATAAAGGATGGGAGATGGTTTACATTTGTTTGAAGTGAAATGGAATGGAAATTTTATGGTCTATATTAGCCTAAATACTGTTTTGGGTCAGATTACTTTATGTTGAGTTGAAATTGTGAAATTTAGGACAATCATAAAGAGAGTTAATGGTAAAATGAAAGGGCAGACTGGGTAATTGTTTGTTTTGATCAAGATGAAGTTGACTAAGGTGTTTGAATTTCTGGTAATGGTTTGGAGCTCTAAAGAAAAAGTTGAGTATTTGTGTTGAGTTTTGTGAAGGGAAATATAGTTGAATAAGTGTGTCAAAAGAAGGAAAGTTCAAGATTTTTTGTGACTTGTCAAATGAGATTGTGTGAGTTTGTTTCCTTCCTCTGACTCTGCATCATGTACTTCTATACGTTCTCTTATGAACATGCACTAGGAATTTTTAATTGCACTCATGGACCATGTATTGTTTTCAGTCCCTTTGATCATTTGTGGACCTCAATACGTAAATTTATTTCATCGAAGTTTAGAAATTTGAACCCTAGTGAAATTCATGTGTTATGTGACAAGAATTCCTTTCAATATTATAGTAGAAAAAATATGCTAAGACAGATACAAAAACTGCAGTTCATAGGCCAAAAATGGCCACCCAACTGATTGAACATCTCAAAGCTTGGCTGTTCAAACTAACCAGACACCAGTACTAGGTAGTACTTCGGTTTTTCAATGGGACATTGGCTTGAATTGACCAAAATATAGCATGCAACACCTCGATGGGAACAAACAAAGTCTAAATCACTGTACTTGCAACAAGATTTCTAAATGTGGGGGAAAAATCATTTACAGTCATTGTCCCTTGGTCGATTTTCCCTTTCTGAGTGCCCTCACCTCTCGCTTTGGCTTTCCTCTTGCCAAATGGTTCCTAGTATTCCTCCTCAACTCAATGGCCTTGCAAAAATCATCCAATGAAGTCTCGCAACTCTCCACTCAGGGGCTAGATGCAGTGGTTCTCAGTGCAACTCTCCAGTTAGGGTCTCAGTGTAGTATGCTATGTCGTGCTCCTATGTGCGCGGGGCCAAAATTCAAAATATATAGTTTATATATATGCTATGTCAACATATAGTTTATATACAAAATATATATGCTATGTCAACATATAGTTTATTTTATTTTCTACAAAATATAATTTTTGTATGGTGGCTTGCTAAGCTTATTGTAGACACGCAAAATGTACAAGTTAACATTGCGCATCTAAGTCTGACTACCGACATCATTTCATCCTAAATCATTCCCCGACCTAACCATTTAATTGAATATCTTTATTTGATTAAATTCATTTGTTTTCTTCTCTTAATTAAACAAATCATGTGTTTGATTAAGTCTCTTAAATCATTCTCCACCTCTTTTAATTAACTAATTAATTTTATTTAATTAATTAAATCTCTAAAGTCTATCAATTAAATTGAATAAATTAAAATCTTATTTAATTTAATCTTACTTCAATCTCTTTAATTAAATAATCAAAACATATTTATTTAATTAAACTCATTAAATCATTTTCTCTCTTGTTTGATTTAAATTAATCCAAAAATCTAAGTCAAAATAAGTCAAACTTCCTAATCTTCATTAAATTGATCAAATCTTGATTAAATCTAATCTAATCTTCAAAATCCTCTAGCTTTTCCCACTTGCACAAATAAATCAATTTATTGATTTATTAAATCTTCATTTTCCCTCAACAAAGCATCTTTTGGAGGAAGATTCTTCTATTTCAAATTCAAAATTTGAATGACATGTCCTTCCAACATGTCATTTACTCTCTCTTACAATTCCTTGCAACAAGGCATTTACTTCTTCTTACATGTCCTTGCCTTGAGCCAAGTGGCATTTAATGCAATTTTCTTTCCCCCTCTTACATGTCTTTTCTCAAAATTCAAATTCAAAAAATGCATTTATTGGCACATTTGTCAAAACTTGCACATTCCTCACCCAATCACATTTGGACAAGTGGCATTTTCCATTGGCCAAATCTTTGTCCCACATTGCTCTATTTTGGCTTTGTTGCCATTTCAACATTCTATAAATAGAATGCTTCACCATGCATTTGATCATCCACAATTATGCAAAGTTATTATGCACAAATATCTCTCAAATTCCATCCATCTTCTTAACTAGTTTATTGCAGATTTTGGAGCTCATTGAGGGACTTATCAAGTGGATCAATCATCTTCAATCAACATTTTCATTCAAGGAGTTGGGAAAGGGAAAATCTCCACACACCTATTTGCACCAACTCCCCCATGGGATCAAGTGTTTGCATGCTAAATTAGGATTTCATACTTCCATTATGTTCTTCATTGTTTTCTTTGTTTTATTTCCTATTTTTAGGTTTGTGAATGGATTTCATGGGGAATCCTTGTTCATGCTTACAAGATGACTCTCTAACATTATTTTTTGTTGTGTTTTTGTAGGCACTCCGAATTGGGGTTCACATATTGGCACTAGAAGGAGGACTGATCGACAGATTCTAACACATTTTTAAAAAAAATTACCGTTTTTTATAGTTTTGTTCATAAATCCGCGTTTTAGCACCTGTGATCACTGTTATAGCGCCCTTGATCATTCTTTTAGCGCCCTTGATCATTCTTTTAGCGCCCATGATCATTCTTGTAGCGCCCATGATCATTGTTTTAGCACCCATGAGTCAGTTTTAAAATGACCATATCTTGGTCATACGAAGGTCTTTTTTGATGCTTTTTTTTTTGAAATAAGGTAGAATTTTGTAAGCTATCCAATGGTGTAGGTGTTTCTTAGCTATAAATTAGTTAAAATTTTAAAATTTTCATTTAAAGTAAAAACACATGATAACTTGGCTAAATTTTAGGGTGTTTTGGTTAATGATTCTTCTAACCCCTATATCCTTTTGTTTTTTTTTTTTTATCTCATCTAGCATTTTGATCACTTTTGCAGGTTGAAAATTCAAATCAAAAGAAAGAGGAGCATGGGGATGATATTTTGTCTAATCAAAGTGTTTTTTAACACTTAAGTGTTTGTTTAACACTTCTTCAAGAATTTTCCATCCTTTTCTTTCTTTAGGACACTAGCTTTCATTTGGGTTTAAAAAGGATTCTTTTTGTTTATTTCCTGCAAAAGGATTAAAAAGAACCTTAGGATCAACAACTTGCTAGATTTCGTTTATGGATTAAACAATTGAACAAATGTATTTTCACTTGTGATTTGGTGCTCGAAAATGAACTCACACATTGCTTTGAGGGTTTAAAAAGAACAAGTGTAGCTTTGTTTGTTTGTGAAGGCTTACTTAGACTAAAGCCATTGGAAAAGGACGTATGCGCTTCTCTCGCGCTTTATAGCGATCTTGAGAATCAAAAGGTCTTTTCATGACTTTGGGTTGATAGCAACTCCACACTTCATCAGTTTTAAAACGGAACAAAACTATTGTGCGAGTGTGAGTGGGGGCTTTGTTGCGTATATTCTCTCTCCTTGTTGCCTACAAGGATTGATCGAGTTACTAATATTGTTCTTCATTCGCTTTTGTTTATCCTAGAGGGCCTGCCTTGGGGAAAAAGTACTCACCCAAGGGAACGACTCAACCAGTAACACTTTAAAGCCAAGAGTATTTCCAGCCATGATATAAATGTGGATATTGGAAGAAACACCAATATCATGCGGTTGACTCCTACAAGATGGATCCGAAAGGGGACTCTTGCCATATGGGTTAATCTCCACAAACGGAAAGTCCTTATTAAAATCCTTGTTTAGAAAAGGCCAAAATCCTATCTGTTTATTGGTGCAAGAATGGTCGTTCTGTAGCTGCCCCACAATTTTATGACTTTTAGTAGAGATGGAAAGCATGCCATGGGAGTTTCATGGGTGTTGGTGCTTGGTTGCCCCATATAAGTGAGTGTCGTGGAGGGGAGCCAGTGGGGTCAAGCATCTAACCATCCGCTAAAAGTAGGCGTAGCTGGACTTGTCCAAGTGGGGACTCAACAAACATTGTCTATCACATCCATAGGATTGTACATGCTTTTGGGTTACAAAAACACATGCTTGTTCATAAACATTGGAAAACAAACACTTAAACATGATCATGCAAATTTCAAACCCCTTTTGATAGAGCAAATACCTCTTGACAAATTTAAGTGTTGTTGCTTTCCCTTGGGATTATGTCCTTAGAGGTTTCTCAGCACTTGAATTTATATCGTCATTTGCTCTAACTAGGGTTAACCTAGGAAATCCCTTTGCCTCAATTTCTTGGAACTCCCACACAACACTTTGTGGGAAGAAAAGGAATTTTGACATAGGACATCTTTAGTCTGAAACATAATCAAGAAAGTGTATTTGGTAAAAAGAAGTCATTAAAAGCAAAGATAAGCAATTGAGCCCCACACATGTCTTTTCAATGATTTCTCACAAGATCAAGATACAAAAACCCAAGAAAAGGAAACTTAGCCCAAAACAACATCAACAAAGACTCAAAAGGTTATATGATTTTAGAGAAAAGTTGTTGGCTAATTTCTATAGACATGCTTCAAGAGACAACCCCAATTTATATTCATTTTACTACACACAAAATCCAAGATTGTTTCAAGGGATTGGATACCTTGCTTAGGGCATAACACGTTCTTCAATACCTTGGTCTTGTTAAGCAAAAGTCTAAACTAGGGTCATTCTAAGATCAAAACAAACATTCATCCATCAAAAACATCATCAACCATAAACATCTCACCAATATTTTGAGAAAATCTTGACACAACTATGCTAGGCTCCTTTGGTAGACATCAAAACTTTTCAAACATAAGACTTTGAATTCTTCAAACATCAACATCAAACTTGTTCAACTCAAAGTGTGTGTGAATGAATCCTTTTGCACATGCTTAGTTGAATTATCACTTTGTTCAAATTAATGGTGGATAGATGCATCCTTCTCCCATCACTAATTTGGATTATCTTTTGGGTAGCTTGTGAGTAGACACATCCTATTCTCACTCCTAAATCAAACTATCCTTTACGAGCATTAGTTATCTTTTTTAGATCATCATCCAAACATCTTGGGGATATCTCTTGCTCAAACATCAACATTCAAAAGATAGAATTCAAAGTCTAAACATCAAACAAACATCAATCAAAGCAAACCCAAAGTACCTAGCATCACATCAACATTTTCAATACAAATTCAAAACATCCATTCTCATCCATATATCATACACCTTTCATCTTCACATATTTGATCTTTTACACATCCTAGTTTGCTCTTTTATGGTTCAAACAAGATCACAACGCAAGAGGAACATGGAGTTAAATCAAGAAACATCAACCACAAGTGATCTAAGCCAAAACATTCCAGAAATCCAAAACACACCACTTCCATACCTCACTATCACTACACACGATCCACAAAAAGAGGTCTTGGTGGAAGACATCACACCAACAGAACTAAGTGAGGAAGAAGTTCTTGAGATGCTCAAACAACCAAAACTACAAAAGTTTCTTCGCGCAATGGCTAAAATAAATCCATCAATTCTCAACACTATTGAGGATGAGCTTCTTGTACCAAATGACCAAAACACCCTTCCATAATCAACCACTTCCATTACCACCATAGAACCTACTATCAATGAGGATGATACCCTCTTCAACACGCATCAAAATCCACTTTACAACCCACTTGGATTTATCGATACATCTGAGGTTCCTTACCATACCACCTCATCATTTTCCCTTGACACGCAAGTGTCTAGACCTTTGGTACAAGCAAGCTCATCCGAAATAGAGAGACCTTACGGATTTGTCTCTTCATTTGCACAAGAAAATTTTCCACCATTCAAACCATTCACACCTCCCACCACGTCAACACCATATTTTGGTTTAGGAATCTCCCCTTTACCTAAACTTCCACCTTTCCCTAACATAAATCGCCCCATCCAAATCAATTCATCCAACCAAGGGGGTACATCACATATTTCAAACACACCATCCACATCAAACCAATGCATGATAACTAATCAAAATATAGTCTCTCAAAGACCCACTATTTCGCTCATCTCTACCATTCCTACCACTTCACCTAGTCCCACCATTCCTATCACTTCACCCATCCCAAATGCACCATCACCACATTCACTCCAACCACTACATCCACTATACCTCAAACTTCCACTACCCCCATCACACCCCTTACATCGCAACCTCCCACCACCACCATCGCTCTAAGCACATCTCAAACTCCCACCACTCCATCCAACACAATTCTGATCCCACCACCACCACCATTGCGATCAAGCCAAGTAAGCCATTACAATGCTGCATTCAAAGCATACCAACAATTGCTCCAACAATATCAAACAATTCAACAAGCGCCTATAGCCACGCACGCTTCTCAAGCTTCACAACAAAATCAAGCTCAAACATCGCTGCAACAACAACAAGCACAACAAGCGGCACAAGCCCAAGCTTTGTTGCAACAACAACAATGAGCTACACAAGCTGCACAAGCCGCACAAGCTGCTCAAGTCGCACAAGCCGCACAAGCTGCTCAAGCTGCAAAAGATGCCCAAGATGCCCAAGCACGAGCGCAAGCACAAGCGCAATACTTCACACAACAACAAGCAGCCCAACAACTTGCATATCAACAAGCATTAGAGCAATACCAAGAGCAACAAGAAGCAGCACAACAAGCCCTAGCTGACCAACAACAAGCATTGTTGGACCAACAACAAGCATTGTTGGACCAACAACAACAAGCTCTATTAGCGCAACAACAGCAAGATCAACAACAAGCGTTGTTGAAAGCATACATGGCACAACAAGCAAACATTCCACCCATTCAAACACCCACTCCACCCCCCCAAAACACCTTCATTCCACCTCCTGATCCACAATTGGATGTCACGGCACAAATAAAATTTCTGTCACAACAAGTGCTTGATTTTCAATCAGGAAGGACACCAAAACCACAAAAAAACCTATGCCCTTATCCATTTGATAGGAGCGTAGAAATGAAACCGTTCCCAAAAGGGTTTGAGATCCCTAAATTTGACAAATATCGCGGAACGGGTAACCCTGAAGATCACATCAGGGAATTCCAAGTACATTGCATGGAGGTGGCTTATGAAAAAACGTACTTGATGAGATTATTCACAAGAAGCTTGGCTGGAAATGCTATTGATTGGTTTTCTCGACTTTCTGGAATCAAAAAATTCCAAGAAATCATAGATGCCTTCATACAGAATTATTCCTTCAACACTTCCATGGAGGTTAGCTTACAGGAATTATCAGCTCTCAAACAAGGGAAAAATGAATCATTCGGTGCTTTCTTACAATGATGGCGATCCAAAGCTAATCAAAGCAAGTTGTCCATGCCTGAAGAGCAACAAGTGGGAACTATCATTGCGAATCTTGATGGGCCCTTGGCCTTCCACCTCAAAGTGCAAAACATCACCACTTACAACCAGTTGATCCCTAGGATGCTCAATATCGAATGAGCCCTTGCCACACACGGAGAAACTTCATCATATCAAGAAGACCGCTCATCATCTAGTTATCATGACAAACCACAAACATGGGCAAAGAATCGTAATGTAACCAATGATGGTGTCGTTGACGCCAATGTTGTCATTAGTGCCCCACAGAAGAACAATCCACCATCCCAACAACAACAACACCAAAATACCAATCAAAGCAATCGACAAGTCAATACTGTGGTCCAACCATCCCATAACCAAAACACAAACAACACTGATAATCAGGGAGGACCACAGCGAAGCAAGTTCTTCCCCAAACGAAAATACACACCCCTTGGGGAACCTGCTGAAGCAATCATGAAAAGATTGGTAGATGAAAAATTGATAACGGTCCCTACACATAATAATTATCAGGAACCATCGGTCAAGCCACCATGGTATAATGAGAATTATCTTTGCAACTTCCACAAACTCAAGGGACACACGACAAACAACTTCATGAGGCTCAAACCAGACCCAACTTCATGGACACAAATGTTCATCTCAAGATTCTCCCATCGTTCTATCCGCCACGCACCACAGAGTTCTTGTTGACCAGCTTGTGATTTATCCCAGCCCGCCTGTCTGGGATTTCACCATGCCACCATGTCTCCATCCCAACCGGCCAGTCCACCTGTCCTGCCCAACCCCAGTATAATGTCTCTGGACCTGCCCAGCACCTCCACCCATGAGCCGGCCTGCTTAATCCCAGAAGAAGCTGGCCATCCATCGGCTCCCCAAGATGGAGTACTCCCAGGCTTAAGTGGATGGTCGCAAGTATCACCACACCTAACATTCTTACATTTTCTAAACAAGACTTCCCCACACAACCATCTCACAACCGTGCGCTTCATCTGGAGGTGTACGTAAATAAAAAGAAAGTCAAGAGAGTCTTGGTGGATGGAGGTGCAGGCTTAAATATTTGCTCCTTAAAGCTTCTAAAGAATTTGAACATTTCAGAGGATTCAATTGACAAAGGAAAAGGCATCACAATAAGAGCATACGATGACCAGGAAAGGGTATCCCAAGGCACCATTCAGCTTCCTGTCCAGGTTGGACCCGCCATCATGCAAACCAACTGTCAGGTCTTGGACCTCGATTTACCATACAACATTCTCCTAGGGTGACCATGGATACATGCAATGCAAGCTGTAGCTTCAACCTTTCATCAATGTGTGAAATTCACACATGAAGGTCAAGAGGTTACTATCCACGGAGATCCTAAGCCATTTTCCTACTGCAAAAATCTAGAGGCAAAATACTACAAGATCCCGCAAGTACCCAAGAATGATGAAGGCCCATCAACACCTTATGTGGATCCCGCCACTCTCACTTCTGCGATAGAGACACCCTCCACCCCCGCCATCCCCGCCTTTTCTGATATCAAAGTCATAATACAAGATGATGGTTGTGGAAACTATTCAATGCCTAAGAATGCTTTTGTAGTAGGAGAGCTACCACAATCTCCTAGATCAAGAGGACGACCACAATCACAAGAAGCTTCAACATCTCAAGGATCATATGAACGAAACCCTACCTTCACAAGTGCAGGAGATCTTGGTTAGGAAACATTAGAGGGAGACCTATCTCATCTCCTTTATCGAGATGATATACCGGTAGTTGAATTGCCTATGGATGAACGAAACAAAGGTATGAAGATGATGCTCTTGATGGGCTATAACCGGAACCAAGGGTTAGGCCAAGATAATAATGGGCGTGTAATACCCATTATACCTAAGAAGCAAATAAAAAATCTTTGCATTGGTCATCCTACTCCTAAGGTAACTGTACTTGGTCGAGGTGCCCATGGTAGACAGAACCGAATGCCTCCTCAGGAATCCGTAACTACTCCACAATCCTCCATGACTTTAGGAATGCACACTGATTTAACTAAGTCACCAGAAATAGGATTACCTTTGCTGTTTGAGGATACTAATGTCCTTATGATTAGCACCTTGTCTTATGAGTCTGAAAACCAAAGCAATGAAATCCGATTAGTCTATCCCCAACTGATTGATTATGACCAACGAGGACCACCAATTCTTGACATGTTTGAAAATGATGAGGTGCTCTCAAAATTCATAGGACTAAGGGATGACATTCCATGTGGAGATCATAAGGCAGGTTTTATCATAGAGCTAGATACACATGCATACTATGGAGAAATGATTGAATCCCTCAGTCGCAAAAATAAAAAATTGAGAATAATCTCCAAGTCCTTGAGTGAAAACCACCTTGTGGCACTCTCTAACTCTGAAAAAGTAAAAAGAAAGGATGCATCCAATGGTGAAAACCTCTCTGAGGCACCTGAGGATGGGGGATTCAATCTTCCTCTTATAGCTATACACCAAGAAAAGTCAGCTATGCTAGCAGAAAAGTGCAACCCCATCAATCTAGGAACACAAGAAACTCCTCATATTACATTCTACGCTGAGTCATTATTATGCAAAGAACAGGAGGAGTTGGCTACCTTCTTAAAGGAGAGGAAGATAAATTTTGCATGGACCTATGCTGATATGCCAGGATTGGATCCGGAGGTAGTGGTTCATCACTTGGCAGTCTATCCTGAAGCTAAACCTGTAAAACAGAAGTTGAGAAAGATGCACCCACAGATTGCTCTATTAGTCAAGATGGAACTCCATAAACTACTAGAGGCGGGATTCATACGAACGATCACCTACCCTGAGTGGGTCTCCAATCTAGTACCGGTTTCAAAACCAACTGGGGGCATAAGAATCTGTACGGACTTTAGGGACTTGAACAAGGCTTGCCCAAAAGATGATTTTCCATTGCCTAACATTGATATGATTGTAGACATGACCGCGGGGCATGAGATGCTTTCCTTGATGGATGGATTTTCAGGCTATAATCAGATAAGAATTGCAGAGGAAGACCAACATAAAACATCTTTCACTTGTCCTTGGGGCACATACTGTTGGAACGTAATGCCATTCAGCTTAAAGAACGCTGGGGCCACATACCAAAGGGCCATGACACTAATATTCCATGACATGATCCACAAAACAGTTGAGGACTATGTTGATGACATCCTGGGAAAATCCAAAAAGAGGGAGGATCATATATCGGTCTTGAGTGCTATCTTTGATAGACTAGAAGAATACAAGGTTCGTTTGAATCCCAAGAAGTGTGTCTTTGGCGTACAATCAGGAAAGTTGTTGGGCTACATAGTGTCAATGAGAGGCATTGAGATTGATCCGGCAAAGGTGAAAGCAATACTTGAAATGGAAGCTCCTAGGACATTGAAACAACTGAGAGGTCTCCAAGGCAGGCTTCAGTCAATTCGCAGGTTCATAGCACAATTAGCAGACAAACAAATCCCTTACTCTCACCTACTCCACCAGGGGGTAACGTACAAATGGGATGACAAATGTGAACAAGCCTTCAACAAAATCAAGGAATATCTGTTAACACCTCCAGTACTAAGGCCTCCAATTCAGAACAAACCATTGATCCTTTATATCTCAGCAACTGCAGCAGCCCTTGGTGCTCTCCTAGCACAACATGATGAAAACGGAATAGAAAGAGCCATATACTACATCAGCCGTACAATGGTGGGCCATGAGTTAAACTATACATTCATTGAAAAAGCTTGCCTAGCAGTGGTGTTTGCATCCCAAAAATTCAGACACTACATGTTGGCACACAAGATCAAACTCATAGCTAAAATTGATCCCGTGAAAGTATCTTCTTACAAAGGCAATTCTTACGAAGAATTAAGGCAATAGGTCTAATATCTATTACTGGAGTATGTGGAGCGCAAGGCAATCAAGGGACAGGTCATTGCAGACCAACTGGCAGATGCACCTATCTATGCAGAGAACCCACTTGTTTCAGAATTTCCAGATGAATCCATTTTCAACATTGACATAGCTACTCATTGGAAACTACACTTTGATGGCTCCTACACACAACATGTGTCCGGAGCTGGTATCTTCTTCATCACTCCACAAGGGGATTGTATACCAAGATCATACAAACTAGCATTCCTTTGTACCAACAACATTGCAGAATACAAGGCTTTAACTATAGGTCTCAAGATAGCAGTACAATGGAACATTATGACATTGAAGGTATATGGAGATTCACAGCTTATCATAAATCAAGTGAACAATGAGTACCAAACAAAGGATGATAATCTAACTCCATACAAAAGGCTGGTGGAAAATCTCAAGGAATCTTTTGTTGACATCACATTCGAGCAAGTACCAAGAACCAACAACAGAGCAACAGACGCAATGGCAACTATTGGATCACTCTTAGAGATCCCTCAGAATGTTCTGAAATACGACTTCTTAGTAGAGCAGCTTCTCGTACCAGCATTCAAGGTACCAAAGTCAGAATTTGTGGGCGAAATCATTGGTTTGAATGATCAGTGGTACCAAGACATTTACACATACCTTAGGATAGGTATCATTCCTGCTGATTTGCGTTCAAGCCTTAGATGAACCTTTATCAAGAAAGCATCTCGTTTTGTCATTTTAGGAGAAACCCTATATCGCAGAAGCATAGAAGGAACCTTACTAAGATGTCTTAACCCTGAGGAGGCTTCGGCTGCCCTAATTGAGGTGCACAATGGCATCTATGGTTCTCATTCGAGTGGCATGACCTTGTCTAAGAAATTGCTGAGGAGTGGGTATTACTGGCCTACCATGGACAGAGAGGCACATGAATATGTCAAGAAGTGTCTATAGTGTCAGCAACATGGGGACCTCATCCATGCTCCAGCTCAAGAGCTTCATCCAATCATCACACCATGGCCCTTTTCACAGTGGGGACTCGATCTCATTGGGAAAATCACACCCACCTCATCCAACGGCCACAAATTCATTATAATCGCAACTGAGTACTTCACCAAGTGGGTTGAAGCCATACTTATGACATACATAATAAAGAGAAAGTAGATCTCAAAGTTCATCCTAAACTATCTCATATGCCGCTATGGTGTTCCACAAGCCATTATATCAGATAATGGGACACCATTCAAAAATTAGGAAGTCTGTGACCTATGCAATAAATTCAAAAATCCAACATCACTTTTCCACCCCTCGCATCATCCCCAAGGCAATGGCTGCCGTATTTACAAATAAAACCATCCTCAAAATCCTTAAGAAAATAAATAACGACATAGGGTCAGTGACTGGCATTTGCAGCTTAATCCTGCCCTTTGGGCTTACCGAACCAGCATCCGCACACCCACTGGTGCCACACCATTTTCCTTGGTCTACGGATCAGAGGCCATCTTGCCCATTGAGATCGAGCTACCATCCCTCAGAGTATCATTGCAAAACCTCATCATGGACGAGGAGTATCGAGTTTCAAGACTGAACGAGCTGGAACTGTTGGATGAGCGACGTCTGGATGCTTTAAACCATCTGCAAGTGTATCAGAATAGACTGAAAAGGAGCTACAACAAGAAAATCAGAAGCAGAACTTTCCAGGGTGGAGAATTGGTGCTAAAAGAGAATCAGAAGAATGTCTTGAACCCAAATGGCAAGGGCAAGTTTGAACCCAACTGGCTGGGACCCTTTGTCATCACAGCAAGCTACAAATCAGGGGCGTATCAGTTATCAACACCCGAAGGGGAACCCCTACAGGAGCCAATGAATAGCTCCCATCTCAAAAAGTTTTATGCCTAAATCTTTCAAGGTATAGAACCAAAAAAATCCAAAAAATCATAAAAAGTCCTGAAAAAATGGTTACTTCGGTGAAAACCTGGAAAACAGGCGTCTTGGTGACAATAAAAAAAATCAAAAAATAAGAAAATAGTAAAGAGAAAAAATCGTCCTCTAGTGAAAACCACTTCGGTGGCACTTTGGGCAAGTACCTTGGTGAAAACCTGGCAAACAGGAACTTTGTGTAAATAAGCACTCTCCATCCATCTTGGTCTCCGTGACTTGCTTTGCATCATTCACTCACCCATCGCATATCATCGCATTTCACCCTTCCATCCGCATCTGCACCATAGCTTGGTCTTGCGTTTGTGTCATGATTCCTCCTAGAGCTACTCAACCCACTTACAAGGTCAGTTTTTCCTGCCTATATCAGAGTAGTCTATCACCTCACGCTGGGGGCACGTTCTCATTGGATCAGATTCATGTATGATCTTAAAGTCCAAAAAATTAGAAAATCCAAAAACATTCAAAAAACATCAAAATCTAAAAACATCAAAACATCAGAAAATCGAAAACAAGCTTCAAAACAAGTCAAAAGTCAAAAGAGTCAGTTGCAATGAATCCACGCTGCCTTCTTGAGCTTGAATGTAGGCAAGGCTGATCTTGATTATCCCCCTAGACATTTAGGGTCACTCCTATAGAGCGCCTCAGCTATAATAAAACTGATATTTCATCATGTATATCTTCATTTGGTAAATTCACTGTTGTCAATGAATCCATGTGGTCTCGGTATAACGAGGGCCCCGAGGCCCCTAGGATAGGTCTTTAGGTTAGTCTCTTGGTCAAAATCTCAGAAAATCTCAAAACATTGGAAAATTGAAAATCAAAACATTTGAAAATCTCGAAAAAAATACCAAAAACAGCCTCAAAACATTGCAAAACTCCAAAACATCCAAATATTTGAAAAAAAATCCATCTTCCACCTCATCTCGCTTACACTCGCGATAATCAATCATCATCACCCTCAACCTTTGGTAAAATAGTCGGAAACAAGTCTAGCAGTCAAATGTGAAAACCTAAACTATCAAAATCTCAAGTATAGGTCAATCAGCAAGCAAGTTGGTCAACTCTTTTCTTATCAATGGCATATAAATCATAAATCAATTTCATCATCATTTGATAAAAGCATGTCCTAGGATCCGTTCCGACAATGGGCACTTTTATCAAACCAACCACTTTGGGTAAATGAAACGACGTGTCATTAACATGTCCTAGGATCCATTCCGACAATGGACATTATCTTTTGGCAATAAGTTTCGGCTCCCATCTTTTGAAACATCATTTCTCTCGGCTAACGGTACAAAGAACATTAGTTTGTTTGCTCACTTACTTTATCTTGTTTGATTTATCTCATTGTGCTCATTCCAAGGACCTCTCGATGATGTCCGAACGAAGGATTTAGAGAGATAGGAATGGGGCAATGATCATTATCTTTTGTCTGTTGTGCTTGTTGGATATCTTTGTAATATAACCTTGGTCATGCATGCTTTTGTTTAGTCTGTAGCGAGGGTGTTTTAAGTTTCTTGTTGACCACATAGAAAGGCTCGCCTTCCTATGTTTTGGTTCGAGATATTTGAAATATTTGAACTATTTTCTGGACAGGGTTTCGTATGTCAGGTGTGAACAAGAATACTCCTATCTGATTTGTCGAGTCAAAGTCCATCACACTAGGTACAACGCCATCCTGGTTCTCGATACCTTGATGCATCGTACTGCGTGTATTATCAAACATAAGGAAATCTGCCCTTTGAAAATCCCAACTCCACAGAAAGTAGTCATCACCATTTGCATGATCATCTCATTCTTTCATTCTTCTATCACATTCTTCTATCTTTACTAACATTTCTATCCCAATTGGTACACAAAGCTACCCACAGCTAATGAATGTCCATTCATCTACATCAACCACTCCTCTCGCATTTTATCGCGATTTTGATTGGCAATTGGCATTCCCATTCAACATCTCGAGGGGGCAATATACCAGTGCAATTCTTCTCACTGGGGCAACAATGGGGCACCCAAAAAATTAGAGAAATTTTGACTATTGATCATGACAAGATCATTTTTTGAATCAATGCAACAAGTACATTGCTTCAAAGAGGGGAAAAATGTAGACACGCAAAATGTACAAGTTGACATTGTGCATCTAAGTCTGACTACCGACATCATTTCATCCTAAATCATTCCCTGACCTAACCATTTAATTGAATATCTTTATTTGATTAAATTCATTTGTTTTCTTCTCTTAATTAAACAAATCATGTTTTTAATTAAGTCTCTTAAATCATTCTCCATCTCATTTAATTAAATAATTAATTTTATTTAATTAAATCTCTAAAGTCTATCTATTAAATTGAATAAATGAAAATCTTATTTAATTTAATCTTACTTCAATCTCTTTAAATAAATAATCAAAACATATTTATTTAATTAAACTCATTAAATCATTTCCTCTCTTGTTTGATTTAAATTAATCCAAAAATCTAAGTCAAAATGAGTCAAACTTCCTAATTGTCATTAAATTGATCAAATCTTGATTAAATCTAATCTAATCTTCAAAATCCTCTAGCTTTTCCCACTTGCACAAATAAATCAATTTATTGATTTATTAAATCTTCATTTTCCCTCAACAAAGCATCTTTTGGAGGAATATTCTTCTATTTCAAATTCAAAATTTGAATGACATGTCCTTCCAACATGTCATTTACTCTCTCTTACAAGTCCTTCCAACAAGGCATTTACTTCTTCTTACATGTCCTTGCCTTGAGCCAAGTGGCATTTAATGCAATTTTCTTTCCCCCTCTTACATGTCTTTTCTCAAAATTCAAATTCAAAAATGCATTTATTGGCACATTTGTCAAAACTTGCACATTCCTCACCCAATCACATTTGGACGAGTGGCATTTTGCCATTGGCCAAATCTTTATCCCACATTGCTCTATTTTGGCTTTGTTTCCATTTCAACATTCTATAAATAGAATGTTTCACCATGCATTTGATCATCCACAATTATGCAAAGTTATTATGCATAAATATCTCTCAAATTCCATCCATCTTCTTAACTAGTTTATTGCAGATTTTGGAGCTCATTGAGGGACTTATCAAGTGGATCAATCATCTTCAATCAACATTTGCATTCAAGGAGTTGGGAAAGGGAAAATCTCCACACACCTATTTGCA
>VDFB02366859.1:0-21211 GCA_007258455.2 Sequoia sempervirens | reverse complement strand
TCCATTCCCACACAAGGATTAGTTCTTAGCCTAGGCTTTCATCTGCTCCACAGGTGACACAAACTATCCTATCATCTGAAGTGGGAAAGGGGAAATTTCTCTCTATTTACAAATCCCAACCCCCTCCTAGTTAGAATACTTTGCATAATAAACCTATACAAGGATTCCCACCCCCAGTTAGAATACTTTGCATAATAAACCTATACAAGGATTCACTTTTAGCCTACTCTTTCATCTATTCCACATGTGACGTACTATCATTACATCTGAGGTCAAGGGAAATTTATTTTAATTTATAAATCTCTCTAAGTTTCATTTTTGGAATGAGAGGAAAAATGAAAAAGGATGGAAAAGATCTTTGCTTTCAACCTCCACACCAATTAAACATGAATACTATCTTATAAAAAATGCAAAAATGAAAAAAAAAAAAATTGAATGATTTGCAAGAAACTCTTATATTATGAACCAGAAAAGAGAAGTCGATTGTTGATGCACTGTTAGTTTATATACACCAAAAATGAACTTTTATGGGGGTTGAGAAATTATGCAGGCCAACCTCACCACATTAGAAAAGACATGAATTTCAGGAGATGGAGTGTCTTACCTCCTATTTGCAAATCCCTCAAAACTAGAACCCTTTTTATAAATTGGTCCAACCTCACCACATTAGAAAAGACATGAATTTCAGGAGATGGAGTGTCTTACCTCCTCATTTGCAAATCCCTCAAAACTAGAACACTTTTTTAGAAATTAGTCCAGAAGGAAATATATCATTTATTTTGTTCACTCTATAACATAATAATGCATTTCCATTTAAAGATAATACCCATTGAATTGCATATTTTTATCATAAAAACACATTGATTTCAATATGTTGAAAACACTAAATAGGGTAGAGCTTAAATAGTCATAACTTTTATGTGCTATGGAAAAATTAAAAATTTTAATATGTTCTGGAAAGGTGGTAGAACAAGGGAAAAAACCCAAAAATTGTTTTGTAAAACTCTCAAACATGTGCGAGCAGTTTTATTTGCAACTCAACTCACTAGATTTGCCTAGAACATCAGTTTGACAAAGCAAGACACCCTTCCAATCTTGAATGCAATTTTTCTCTTAGGGAAATGGAATAATAAATCTTCCATGGATGACTTAGATAGTTGCATGTTTCTAACATGACAATATCTTAGGTTATCTCTAATGCCACTGCTACAATTAAATACTAGAGTGCTCTTTAAAGGAAAGCTCCTTAAGCACAAAGAAATCACAAACATCCAAAATAGATAGATAGATAAGGACAAAAGATAGATAATCAAACCCAACCAATGTTCATTCATCAGTTGGGCTACTAGTAGTAAATTCAATATCCAACATGCCATAGACTAGTGACAAAGTAAACTGATTGTGATTCGAGCTAGTCTTAATGTGTCTGTTCCTCGTGTTAATGAATATATATTAATGCAGTCTATGTGTGGAAGAAGCTAGATAAGAATCCCAGCCAAATTATAATAAAACAAGAAAGTCCTCAAACATGACTTCTAATCCAAACTGTGTTCCAAATTTAAAAGCCAAATTCAATGGACAAGATTAAACTCATAGGAAGCAACACAACAGCTTACAAAGATGCATAAATGCACAGGTTCCAAAACAATAACAAAATATTTCAAATTTTTGATTATTTATCAACAGGTAATGCCCAAGGAATTGTAGTGCTATTGTAGTGAGAATGTTTTAATGATGATACAGTACCACAGGCACATTTGAGAATTATTTATGCTTATAGCTATTTAAAATGTATAAAATGTAGGGCAAGCTAATCCTCAACATAAAACAAAATAGATAAATTACACCTCAAAGAAGTTCATTTCAGAAAACCATTAGGATGAAGAGAGAACTAAACCTGCATGTTAGTCCATTTTTACTCCAGCCTATCTCCCTAATGGATTCTATGAGACATAATTTCTTGAGAAAATTCCTCAATATTTTGTATATCCCATCTGTATACCCTCGATAGTTCAATATGGCCTATGGGAAATGCTCTCTTGTTTCTGGCTTTTTATCTTATAAATGCCTCTAGGTTGTTTTAAAATTTACAGGATACTACAGGAATTCCCTGTTGCATCTCTATCTAACATAGCCAACACAAATTTAGTTAAAGACCATATATGGATGTGCTTCATCTGGGTGATTTCCAGAGGCATTGCCATAGCATGGTTGTCTAATTGTAGTATCCATTGTAATTCATGACCTTATATCATTCCCTCACCCCTAGTTACTATCTAGATTCATTTAGCCTACAATAGAATCAGTTACCTCAAAGAAATTTTTTCAATTTGCATGGGTCAAGTGCAACATTTTTTGAAAAAGATTAGAATACAAATTCATCATACTAGATATCAATTGTGACAAATATCATAATATATATAAATTTATATATGCACATAGATTGGTGTATTAGTCTACTGTGATTTAAATAGAGATCCACAAATATATATAGTTCTTTTCAATAGTTACAAATGGCCTCATTATTATACGATAGGTAGAAATTTATGAAATGAAATCTCTAACAAACTTATTGGACTCATGATCAAGTTAGCATATGTCAACAATCTAGACAGGATGATTGTTTCCAAGGTCAATAATGACAACTCACCGTAAATATTTCACTATTATCATGATGTATAATGCATATCAACATTGGCATGTTGGCACAGACAAATTGTTAAAAAAAAATTAGTAATATTTAGAGCAAATGGTAATTGATAATTCAACTTTTCCACATTGTGTCTTGATTTCTACAAAATTTATATATTTTCTTTGGTATGCTTTTCTTAAATTATAATACTTTTATATTATTGTAGTAACACATCCACATAATATCATATCTTGATGTCTTTAAAAAACTTCCATAATTATGTCTTAGCTCAAGGTTGTTTTCTTATGATATTCAAATATCGAGAAGAAAATATGATTATTTAAGTGTTCTTATAGGATGTACCAATTTAAAATTATATGGTGTGCACTGGTGGTAAAAGTATTTACTATTTAGTACAGGAAAGCGCATAGAATGGCCACAATTTTGTTAAAAAATAGATGAGAAAATAACAGATCTGGTTTAAAACTATCATGACAATGTTAATGGAAAGATGAGTATGCTAATAGCCAGATCAAACAAGAAGATGGAAATTGAGACAAAGCATTTCAAATAGATTTAACTCCAAGTTCAGGAAGTTCAACAAATTCAAACCCAAGAAGGCCTGGGCTCCACAAAAAAGCTTATAACTAAATCCTCAAGAGGTCATTGGATTCAATAGTAGATATTTATTCTTATATGCTATGAAACAACTCCTATGCATTTGGATTCAATAGTAGATAATTATTCTTATATGCTATGAAACAAATCCTGTCCATTTTCAACCTATCAAAAATGTAACACTTGAACATAATAGGAAGTTTCAAAGGTTTAAATAACCTCCTTGATTCTATTGACAATCTATTGCAGTTGTAGCATTTGAAACTAAAATAATGTCATGGTTGAAATAACCTCCTTGAATCCATTAGCAACCTGTCACAACTGCAACCTTGAACATAGAAGGGTGTGAACATTTAAATAACCTTCCTGTTTCCATTGGAAACCTATCACAACTATAGCACTTGAACATGGTAGGGTACATATAGATTTAAATAACCCCCCTCATTCCATTGGCAACCTATCATAGTTGTAGCACTTGAAAATAGAAATGTGTAAAATTTTAAATAACCCCTCTGATTCTATTGGCAACCTGTCACAATTTCAGCACTTGAACATAGAAGATTGTAGAGGTTTAAATAACCTTCCTGATTCTATTGGCAACCTGTCATAGCTGTGGCACTTGAACATAGAAGACTGTAGAGGTTTAAATAACCTTCCTGATTCCATTGGCAACCTGTCACATCTGCAACACATGAAAATAGAAAGTTGCAGAGGTTTAAATAACCTCCCCAATTCCATTGTCAACCTCTCATAGCTGCAACACTTGAATATAATAGGAAATTTTAAAGGTTTAAATAACCTCCTTGATTCTGTTGACAATCTATGACAACTGCAACACTTTAAAATAAAATATTGTCACAGTTTAAATTACCTCCTCGATTTCATTAGCAACTTGTCATAGCTGCTACACAACACTTGAACATAGAAGGGTGTGGACATTTAAATAAGCTCTCTGATTCATTTGGCAACCTGTCACAGCTGCAACACTTGAACATAGAAGGGTGTGGATGTTTAAATAAGCTCCTTGATTCCATTAGCAACTTGTCACAGCTGCATCACTTGAACATGGTAGGGTGTATAGATTTAAATAGCCTCCCTAATTCATTGGCACCCTATCACAGCTGCAACACTTGAACATAGAAGGGTGTAAAAGTTTAAATAACCACCCCGATTCCATTTAGAATAGAATGTTAGGATGTGTTCCAGAGTGCTTCATTAATTCAAATATTTTGAGAGGTTCCTTGCAAAATCCATTTTGTGCACATTTGGCAATCAATCATTTCATTCCATGAGATGACATCTCTTTGAGGCATTCTATCAAACAATTCAGGTGTTTTGTCTATGATTCCACATCTTGCATATATGTCTACCAGAGCATATCCAACTATAACATCTGACAAAAATTCCCCTACCATTATTCTTTGGTGCAAGTTCATAGCCCGTCCCAAAGCTCCCATTTTTGCACAGGTAGGGAGGACTCTGTTATTTTACTTGTGGAAATTTTATAAAAAATATATAATAATCAAATAAGAATTATGTTAGGAATTTTGTGACTTCATCAATAATTGTGTTTAATTGTCTAGGTGGTTAGATGTTGACATTGCCATGGAAATTACTTATCTTGCCTACTGGATCATGATCTATTGGACAGGTTTAATTTCTTTCTGAAGATTGAATCATGGCTTATAAATTAGATGTGAAAAACTTGATATAACTTCTAAAAGACTTTCTAAATTATTTATATGGATATTATAGGTTTTTAGGTAATTTATTTTCAAATTTCTATGGAGGGAATTATTCGAATTTTGAATTCAAACCCAGTGGGCTAGTTTCTAGTTAAGTTTTGATCTTGTTTGTATTTAAGGAACAAACTATTCTAACTATTTTAAAATAATTAAAGATTTATGAGTATACTATACAACTTACTTGATGGTTCAGCTGACAATGCCAAGTTTGAGGATGATTGCCGAGTAATAATTACACCAAAGGCATGTCCCTCTTTGAGCTTTCCAAGCTCATTTTTACGGTTGAAATTTGGAAAGCACAAAGGTGCTTGGAAAGGTTCTCCATCCATCCACAACCATTGATCATTTAACTCTCCTTCCAAAATATCTGCCTTCTATTAATATCTACCCTACTTTCGTGACCTCCTTTTTTATCAGTGATTTGTGTAGAAACTTGAGGTAACTCGCATTTCTCTCGCCATTAATGGTTTCAACTCCATATTTTACTACTTCTCCCACCGCTAATGCTTTTAGCTACCCCTTCATTGTTAATAGATTGAAGCAACAACAATACAGAACTTGGGGTTTCCTATAAAATTTCCTGTGATACAATTTCCACAGAATCTGTAGGTAAGCCACTTCCCATGATTTTAGTTTATTGTATTTATTTAACCTTAGGCTGTATTGTAATCTCAACATTTTGTTTCATATTATCAGTCCGTAGAAATTCCTAATATCCACTCCCTCAAAGGGTTGCATTCTCATTAGAATCTCATAACAAATCATGGCAAAGTTGTATACATCTGCTTTATGAGTATATTGCTTTAAGATCTCCCTGTCTATTTTAAAACCTTCTTGGGGATATTGGAAGACTTCTGGCACCCTCCAGTAACAAGTTCCCCTGGTGACTTCATCAGGGGACCAAAAAATGTAAAGCCTTAAACTAGACTCCCCAAAATCACACAATTTAACTTTCCTGTACCTTTGTGCTTTAAATTCTGGCACTTCTAAAGGATCTATGAGCAAATTAGATTCCTTGAGATCCATGTGCATGATTCTTTGGATGTGAAGGTACTCCATTTCCCTTGAGATTTGAAGCATTGTGTCAACTACAATAGTTAGTGGCAAAGGTGGTCTTCCTCTGACTCGTTCTTCCAGTATTTTATCCAAGCTGGAGCAGACGAATTCCATTACAAGATAGAAATATTTTTCTATCAAACACACACCTATCAATTGAACAATGAAAGGGTTCTGCAACTTTGCGTGCACAACAATTTCCACTTGCAGTAGAGAGTCAAAATGCTCACAAAATATGGGGATCTCCTTAACAACAACCTTCACTCCAATCCATAAACCCTTGTACAATTCTCTAGAAGAACCCTACCCAATAACTACAAGTTTAGGAAATAAATCTTTGGCATCAATTTGCAACCACGGAGACACATGGACATAAGAGAATCCAACATACAACTAAAACTAATATTTTACATTGAGCCATTTTTTTAAATATTTAGGTGAAACAAAGCATTGGTGAAAGAGCTCAGTATCCACCCCCACAAGCAGAAGAACTTCACTTTCCAACCTAGTATTCTCAGTCATTCTTTGGAAAATTCAAGTCTTGTTTCTGGAAGCAATGATGGACTTACTAGCGGAGCCCTGACTATAATAGTGTTAGATACTTATTCACACTTAATCTTTTGGAAGGTTGGCATAAAATCCTATGTAGTTCCATTCAAGACATCCTACTTTCCCAAAAAAAATAGCTACATAGACTACCAAAATATCAAATGACCTATTTCCAGCCCTAGTGAATACCTAGCTTCTGATTACCTTATTAGCTAACTAGACATCTTTTGAATAGCAGGAGCAACAAGACCAATATTTTTATTGTTGTGGGTGCCTAATATGTATTTTTAATCTTCTTAGAAGTCAATAGTTGTTCAACTAGGTCAGCACACTTTGTTATGGAAGTATATTTGCATCTGATGGAAATTTTGTACGCATTTCTCTATAGAAAATTAGGAGTATCATGGGTTTAGTTGTAAGGTGGTTTTCCATCCCCAAGTATACCATGGGACCCGAGCTTTAGCATTTCTCATGATCAAAATAAGGATGGATATGAGATTGTAATCACTATCTCCACCCTACTTTCATTGCACCAACACCACCAACCCACCACTAGTGCCACCATTCTGTTGAATAGATACAACAACAAGAAAGCAGGCCCCCAATGATTTCAAATTTACAATTGAACTAAAGAATCAGCATTAAAAATATAAGAAACAAATGTCATTTACGTGTTGTAACAATTCAAAAATATGTCCAATAAAAATTGGAAGAAAGACGATTGATCAATGCTATAAGCTAAAAAGGGTCATCAACAGTTGTGGAATAGTATGAGCATGTAGATAAAAACCTGGAGTTCCAAAATTAGAGAAGCACATTGACATATGATAAAACATTGAAATTGGACAAAATACAAAACTAAACAAGAAAGATTAAATTTAGGTTGCCAAAATTTTCCCAAATGACAGATCCATTTGACATGCCAAAAACAATCAATGTCTGGTTTAGGGTTTAGTGTTTAGGGTTGAATAGTAACTGAAGAAAAAAATTATACACAATAAAAATAGGGGAAAAATTCTTGGCTCTAATATGATAAAAATTAAACTAAAAAATACTCTGGCTCTTCTTGAGTAAGAAATTAAAATTAGTAAATTTGAGTAAAATAACTCACGTCCTGTTTTAGCAATTCAAAAGTTGGAATAGCATTTGCGATGTTGGTGAATGTTGCATAATAATGAATGACATTGTTGGGGTTTTTGATATGTCAATTTACTACTTGGGATTTTCAAATGAAGAATTATGATTTTCATGTCTTTAATATGACTTTTGTTTGGTACTATCAATGGTTTTGTGGGGAAAGCAATGCTCTCAGATTTCTAAAAAGTAACAGATGTGGGGATTAATCTAAAAGGAAAAATTATGCAATTCACATATTTCCAATTATGGAGGCTAATTTGGTATCAAATTTTCAAAAGTTGCTTAAATTCCCTGTCTGCACCGTGCTTTTTCTTCTTCTAGTTAGAAAAAATGTAGGTTCCATTTCCATCTACCCATTTTTTGTTTCTTAATAAATGTGCTATGCATTCATGACACTTTTTAATCTGCTACACACTCCTTGCAATGGTGTTGGAAACTCTTAAACAAGGGTAGGATCCTCAAAATATTTTTCAGGTAATTTCTGCCTATAATCTCTAGATTGGAAGACAAAATCAAGCATAAGAAATATGAAATTAAGAGCATGTTGCAAATAGTACTACATTATCACCAAAATTGGGCTTTCACATTTTAAACCATGATGATCATAAATAAAAACTTTGGTTGCTATTTCAATTGCTACTTAATGTCTAAGTATTGGATTTTCATTAGTTATAAACCAGAACCTATCACTAATTGACCTTCACAACTCTTCGGCGTACCCATTGCACACCAAGGTGCCATTTCTAGTTGGTACTCAGTCATATGTGTTGTTCACATTAGACAAATTGATATTCAAACTTGTGAAATAGGTCTAGTTAATGTATCATTCATGTTTACCTTCTCCTTCCCTAGCATTAAAAATCAATCCATTATCCTCAATCATGTGACTCTTATGTCGCTTCAAGCCATTTCGTCAGATGAGATGGACAATAAATTGCTTCAACTGTATATGTATGAAGGGTCAAGGGCACCTGAGAGATTCATAGATCTTGGAAATCATGCAAACGCCCATATTTATTTGCATGATGAAAATATTTATTGTTTTGAATGTGTAAGTTTCTACATTCTATTTTGTTCTTCTGTAAAGTACTTGAGGTTATCTAGAAATTTTTAGATAGAAACATGGGAAATGTCTGTTAAATTCTCTTATTACTAATGCTTATGTAGTTTCAAATATCAAATCCTACTAGCTTATCCATTCAACTTATGGAACGTGGGCCTGAAAAAATTGAAGTTGGAGTTGTTGCAGTGGATCCAGCCTTTTCCAATTATTTGAATAACAAATTTCTTTCAGTGGCTTCTGATACCAAGGAAACACACCATATCTTCCTTGCAAGGTATTGTAGCTATGAAAAAAATTCAAACTTAATGTATTTCCTTTTGGACTTAAAATTCATCTTTGGGTATAGTCCAACACTAATCTGGTATGATACTATAATCTAACTCTAGTATGTGGTTGGCTCAGAAACAAACGTAAATATGCATGTGATGATGAGTATGCTTCAACCTACAAGGCTATGAAAGGTGTTCGGGTGGTGAATGGTTTGGAACTTTGGAGTACAAGATAACATGCAACACATCGAAGGTCTTGATTCTTAATGATGAATGTTGCTTGCATATTTTAATTAAACAAGATAGCATGCTTGGGAGGGGAGAAAATCAGTTACTTAATTTGGGTGGAATGAACAAAATATATAGGCACTCATTCCAATATTTTTCCCTTGTGATTTGTGTGTGTGTGTCAGGTTTCTTATGTTCTAGACATAGAATATTTTTTATTTCGAAGGAATTAAAGGAAGCAGAAAATTTCTACAGAGATCAACCATAGTTATGATGAGGTGCCTTATCATAATTATTTTGAAAAGAGGGCTGATCATTTTCATAGATGGGTTGAGAGCACTTAATCTAGTTTTCATTGGTAAAGGTGCACATTCTTTCTTTGGAAATTTTAGCTAAAGGATGTTATTTATTTTTCTGGCATGTATGTTGTAGCTAATAGCTTCTTTGCTAAAAGGAAAAATAATTTGGAGTATCTATCCTATATTTGAAATCAAAGGAAATGACATTTTTCTTGATGTGCACTATCTATATTAGTATTTTATTGCCAGTCACTGGTTTGGAAATTTTCTTCTTTTCTTGAACTAGTCTAGACATTTTTGAAGTATAAATATTGCTACTTAGTTGAGCTTTGCATTGCAATGGAATTGTGTTGCATAATTATCAGAGATATCCTCTTCCATGTGATATATTCTCCCACCTAGGATGTTTATTTTCTTAAAGGATTAATTGCTGCTTTTATGATCACAATTTTCTGATCAGATCTATTTGGAAAGAAAGAAACATTTTTTGGTGTAACAGTTTTCTCTTGAAAAGAAAAAAAACATATAAGCATATTTTGAGATATTGCAGGTTAAGAAATAGGACTTTTGAATTTAAAGGTAGGGTAGATTTTAAAGGAAACATTATTTTTTAAAGTGTTTTGGTCACTTTCAGATCCAAGACTGAATTTTGAATTAGAAGGTCTAAACTTTGTAATCTGGTACTTGTATTTTTAAAGGTGAACCCCTTTTTCTTGGCTGGGAAGGGTTGAAGCCCTAGGATGGCATAACCCTGGGAATTCTCACCACACAAATGTACCTGAGAATCAAACTTGGGCTAGCAGTGGTAATCTCCTGCCAATTTACTGCCAGACCACTACCCAAGAACATCATATGGTATTTGGTTCTAAATTCAGATAATCTAATTCTATCATTATTCCTTTCTTGATTTATTTTTGTGAATTGGTAAGACATAAAAATTGATGTGAAGTGTGTAGTAACTTTTGTTGCCCTTTGTTCTAGATCCAGTCTTGAGATTTCAGCTACTTGATATTGAAATGGCTAATGAAGAAGACAAAGGGATGGTGTCTCATCATCATCATCAGATTTACTATTTGACAAGCTTACATATAGGGTATGTAGATGAATATTTTCTGAAGTTCGATAATGAAGAAGACAAAGGGATGGTGTCTCATCATCATCATCAGATTTACTGTTTGACAAGCTTACAGATAGGGTATGTAGATGAATATTTTTGTAGATTACTTTAACAAAATAATTTTTCCTTTCTATGTGCATATTAGTTTTTAAAAGTTAATTGTGGCCTTGTTGGTATTTTAACAAGTATTGTGTTTCTTGCATTTGTATATAATACTATGTGAGAATATAGGATGGCATGTTGATTATGACAAGTGCTGTAATCTTTATGACATGACAACTAGGAAAGTTATCACCTCCCAAAGTGGAAAGGATAATGTGATAATCACCACAAAAGGTGGATCACCCACAAAAGGTGGAGAGATATCACATGATGTGTCCACAAAAAGTGGAAGTGATGAGATATGACATGTCAAGTCCACCAAAAGTGGAAAATCTCCAACAACCTCCTATGTGGTCCCTAAGTAAACTTAACTAAGGTGTAATCATGACCTAGGACAAGGTACAAGACATATAATTACACCAACACCCCCCCTTAAGTGCAACTTAGGGAGAATGTACACAAAGAAAATAATGCAAGATGGGTCCTGGATACTAGGCCATGTTAGGTACCCATGTACAAATGCAATGAAATCTCTCACAAGCGAGGAAAGATAGAAAAACCTAGTGGAAAAAAACTACCCCCTAAAAGAGAGATGAAATACAAAAGTCTATGAACATAGCATGAGAAGGAAAAAACCCCATGTGAGGAAAAAGTCCCCCCCATACAAGAGAAGAAGAGAGACAAGGTAGCCCCCCCTCAACGTACAATGATCACCAATGGAAGATGCTCGAGAAGGAAATCGGGATGAAGCTGTCTAAAACTATCAAAAACGCTCCTCCCTTAGGAAGAAACAATACCAAAGGTGTGCAGGAATGAAGTCTCTCCCAATCCACAAGTGAAGAAGGAAGAACCTCAAATGTGGAAGAAGTCTCTTTGAAATCAGCTCAAATGTCCCCTCAGAAAGCGATGCCGAAGACAGCCTTCCCAAACCATGTGAAGCTGCAATGGTGTAGCCACTCGAACTTCAGGAGAACCCCTTTGCAACAACACTCTTACTCACTAGAAAAGACAACTCAAGATCTAGCAAGGGATGAAGGTAGACCCTCAAACTCCAAAGATGATGTCTCCTCAAGAGAGAAAGTGGCCTCCTCCAACTGTTGTACATGTGCATCCACAATCACATCAACCTCGAAAGATTGATCATGTAGAGGAGGGTCAGAGTGTTCCCTCACAACAACTGAAGAAGAATCACCTTCATCAAAGAGAAGATGTAAATAATCAAATGTGTCCCCCAAATCTACAATGTAGGATTCCACAAACAAATTGCCAATGTTTGACAAGTAGTCATCCCATGAAGTTACTGGTAGAAGACAAGGTATACACTGTTGCACTGAATCACAAGGCACTAAAACTATCAGAACACAAGTATCATCAGGTGCATCAGTCAATGTAGGAGATGGAGTATCAACAATAGGCTCAAGAACCTCAAGAGTAGAAAGCACTCCAAGATTCAAGTAACCATACTCAATCTCCTCAAGTGTGTCCACACTAGGGTGAACTGAATCATCAATAGGAGAAAAATATGAGAAGGTGTAGAACCAAGAACGATCATCAACCTCCCCAACTGCAACAAGAGCCCTACTATGCAAATCCCGAACAATGACAGAATCTGGTGTGAACTCTACACTCTTTCCTGAACCACTATGTGTAATCTGATAGATGGAGAGGATATTCCTTGACAAAGTAGGCACTAATATAGAACATCATTAAATGCTCCACCTTCAACTAATAGACCCCCTTCCCACAAACCACCAAAGAAGTGTTGTTGGCCATCAAAATGGGTGGTGATGAACAAGAATCAAATGAAGAGTACATATCCTTGATGATGTCATATGATGCAAGGCTCCCAAATCAAGGATCCACCCATTTGAATTGGAATCTCTAACCGCAAGAAATGCTTGCCCCTTTATGTTTCTATACAGATGATGTCTAAGAAGGAGATGAGCTTGATGTTGTTGCCATGAGAGTTGTTCCTTTTCCCTTAGAAGAAGAGGAAGGAGATGAGTCCTTCTCTTGATATGCAGCTGGCAAGTTGATGTTGTTCTTCTTAAGGATGTGTTTCAACTCATCAATTTGCTTAACATGACAACAATGCTCCTCATGACCAAACTTTTTGCAATATGCACATGTTGGTTGCTCCCTCTTGCTTGAATTGTTGTACTTCTTTGAAGAAGATGAAGTTGAGCTTTGTTGTGGAGGAGTAGATTGTTGGTTCTCTCCTTGTGGCTTTAGTGAAGATTGATTTTGCTTCTTATTGGAACCCTTTCCTTGAGTCCCTTGATTCCCTTGATTAGCCACCAAAGCCTTGGACTTTGAAGACTTGAGAATCCCCATGCTTACCAACTTTGCTTGCTCTAACATCAACATTTCTGTAAAAGCATCAAATGTAGGCATAGTGAAAGAACTACCTACTGTCAAGCGATGGGTTTGGAAGCTAGAAACAAATGCTGCATATTCTAATGGAAGTTTTCCCAACAAATTGTAGACCAACTGTGCATCCTTCTTATCAATGCCACAATCCTTAAGTTGTGCTCTTAGCTCATTTGCCTTAGTGACATAGTCTTGGATTGTATCAAAATTCTTGGGATCTAAAATTGTGAGATCATTGTCAAGTTGATAACCTCTAATCTCATCAACTTGGCCATACAATTGACCAAACTTGTCCCAAGCTTCTTTAATTGTTTTACACTTATCAATTTGAAAGATTAGATCTTTTGATACATATTTCCTTAATGTTCCAAGAGCCATAGTATTTTTAGTGAGCCAATCCAAATGAGCAACAGGATTAGCTTGAGGATCAGATGGTGCAACAATAGTTCCATCAATATAATGAGTTAATAATTTTTCCATTAACTTACTCCATGCATCAATTTTCCAAGAAGCATAGTTATGTGGAGTTAACAAGGGAAACTTAGGAGGACCCATAGCAGCAAAATTAAAGAGAACAAGATAGAGAGAGAGGCACAATCACTCAAGACGCCCCCCCAAATTCACTCAATCAAAGAACCCCCCCCCAAAAAAAAGATGATTTGGCACTTTATAATTAGTGTGTGTACAATGGCCACTTGCAAGCCAAGCAAAGTGGGCTTCTGATTTTCAATGTTTTACATCAGCCTTAAGTAGGCTACAACAGACTCAAATGACTGATACAAAAGACCAAACTGAGATCTTATCTTTACAAATGCCAAAATAGGCCAAAAATGACCAAGTGTTGAAAGTACAATTTCTGATCACAATCACTACAAACTGATAGCAAGGAAATTTGCCTATTCAAGAGACTCCCACCAAAGAACAAGTCAATGAACAAATGCAAGTATTACAAGAGCAAAATAGGATAAGGGAACACATAACAAGAATCTTTCAAATGCAAGGTCAACTCAAAATCATTCATGAAACAGGAAATACAAACCATAATCTCCTATTAGAGTTGACCACACAACTATCTCAAATCAACATTGACAACGATAACCAAACCACACATCAACATCCTACTCAACCCCATCTCAAAAACACAATTCCACTATCATCCACAATGTTCTACTCCACATGAAGTGAACAATCCCGCAGTCCAAACCCCACTCAACTAGCTCTTGCCATGGGAGCAAAAGTGACTCTAAGGGAACCTCTTAGCAAGGGTGTAGCATGTGTGTTGTCTAGGGTCCAACTCATTCACATGGTGCTTGAATCAATTTATTCAATTCTAATCATCACAATCGCAGAGGGAGACACACATCACTAATGCTTTCTGCTACTAGAGGTTCATTGGCCTTAGATATTAATCTCATGAGGAAGTACTCGACTCCTACCTAGTATTATCTAGCCTCGTACCCACAATCTTGTACACTCCCCTATAAGCATTCTTAGATACTACATTGGCCCTTTCATAGTAATAGACAAGGGTGTTGTTGGTTTTTCTAGTCCAAGCCTTAATATAGACATGTGATAATGGTGGTCTCCACTTTTGATCTTCATCAGCTCCATGTTTCATTAAGGGGTCCTTCCTTCACAAAGCTATTTATACTTGTAGTTTGTTTCATTGTTTGGGGTTTAGCCACTTTAGATTTTCCCCCTCTAGTTTTCTTTACCATTCTTTTTGCTTTCTGTGGACATTAATATAATTCCCTTCCTTTTTTTTGCTTTCTGTGGACATTAATATAATTTAATAAAGCATATTCTTAACAGTACTAAGAAGCATTATTTAATATGAAAGACTTAGGAACACAAGTATTTTTCTAAGCTCCATCTTCTTAGAAAGTATATTGGTCCTGAATCCCGATGATGTTGGGGTTTAAATTGAGATGCCTACTCTCCTTTCCTTTGTAGGGAGATGAAGTCATAATCTATATAGCTATTATTACTGTCTAAAATGTTTACTCGTGTATTACAGACCTACATTATTGGCCAAAGATTAAAAAAGTATTTTCAAAGAATTGCTATGGTACTGATTTGAACTGTCCATAATGATTGTCAAATATTATTAAAATGACTCCTCAAGTGTTGAAAAGTAATAATTTCTAATCACAATCACTACAAACTTTAATAGCACCATTGTGAAGTTCAAAAAAAATCATGCACTTTAAAAAAAAATGGCACATGAAAAGGATTTCGTATGAGCCTGAACAGAGCCCTAGAAGTTGCAAAAACAGTGACAATAGAGCAACACCTAAGACAAATCCAATTTTCTAGAAAATCCATGCACCAAAATCAAGAACCGATTACACCACTACGAAGTACACGAAAAATTAGCCTAAGTCAAAAAAAATTGCTCGAAAAAAGGAGCAAAAATGACCAAGATATGAGCCTCAGAAGTTGAACTGCAAAACTAAAAACTCAATCCATGAGGGGGTCTAAAATTTTCAAAAGGTGTTGATGCAAAGGTCGATCACGTTAAATCACAGATCTTAAATTTGAAGGTCAGATAACCCATCACCGCCGCATATTAAATTTGATGGTCGATGAACATCACCATCATTGCCGACTTTGCTAGAATATCTCTTCATACTTCTGCCAAAATATTCTTGAAATATGTGCATGAATATTCGAATGAATATTCTAATTGCCAAAGACCATCGATTTTTGGTTTCACCTCGGCTTTATTTGAAATTGCCGCGATTTTTGAAAGTGTCTTCCATCGTCACGGAAGATTCTTCCTGCCACCTACCGGTAATGGGAGGGGACCCGTGGGTTCATAACGCTGGGCCATAGGCCACGGTTGCCCTCATGGGCCCGGCGTAGCCCAGCATCTGGTATCAGATGTGGTAGGGTACTCATGACCCTACTAAACTTTTTTTTTTTCTAAAATCCTTTTACAATGCAAAAAATTTTGTGAATAAATAAATTTTTGATTTTTTTTTGAAAAAAAATTGGCAGAAAAAAAAAAAATCAAAATTAAAATTGCATTGTGATTGTCAAGTAATGTATTACTAAAATGGCTCACTAGCAAAATTTTTTTTGTTCCGAGAGTAACTTTGTTTAAATTAATAACTTGACAACCGATTTAGGGTTTTAGTCCTTCCGAAAGTACGCCGATGGGAGACCTTTTCTGGCTGGTAACGTCTAAAGTGGTAGCTAAACTCCTGTGATCTAGTAACCACCTCCAATTCTTCAACCCTTATAGATTTGGCCTCCAATGTCCAACCGAGATCTAAACGAAAAGGCAACCTCGACTATCACGTACACTGACGCAATGGTGAGCTCAGATCCGATGCAGTCAAGCTCCCAAATGCACTTGCCACAATAAGGCCAAAATGGAACCTTCCAAGAATCTCTCCAAATGACAAACCAAAGGCACTCCAATAGCTCTAATACCATGTAAGAATTGGCTATGAAGGTAGCCACCCAAGATCTAGAGGCCTAATAGAAAGCACAAAAGAGAGATAGAATATGACAAGAATAAACTGTATTCAATGTCAATAATATGAGATAATGGTACAATACAATGCTATGCATAGGAGACCCCTTAGTTATATAGCCACAAAGAGAACATAGAGGACATAAGATTATGACAAGTGTCGTAATCTTATGACATGTGACAACAAGGAAAAGTTATCACTCCACCTCAAGTGGGAAAGGATAATGTGATAATCTCCACAAAAGGTGGATCTCCCACAAAAGGTGGAGAGATGATCACATGATGTGTCCACAAAAGGTGGAAGTGATGAGGTATGAGATGTCAAGTCCACAAAAGGTGGAAAATCTCCAACAACCTCCTATGTGGTCCCTAAGTAAACTTAACTAAGGTGTAATTATGACCTAGGACAAGGTACAAGACATATAATTACACCAATAGTTTAAATAACCCCCTGATTCTATTAGCAACCTGTCACAACTGCAACACTTGAACATAGAAGATTGTAGAGGTTTAAATAACCTTCCTGATTCCATTGGCAACCTATCACATCTGCAACACTTGAAAATAGAAAGTTGCAGAGGTTTAAATAACCTCTCCAATTCCATTTTCAACCTCTCACAGCTGCAACACTTGAATATAATAGAAAATTTTAAAGGTTTAAATAACCTCTTTGATTCTATTGACAATCTATCACAACTGCAACACTTAAAAATAAAATATTGTCACAATTTGAATAATCTCCTTGAATAATCTCCTTGATTTCATTAGCAACCTGTCACAGCTGCAACACAACACTTGAACATAGAAGGGTGTGGACATTTAAATAAGCTCCCTAATTAAATAACCTCCTTGATTCCATTAGCAACCTGTCATAGCTACAACACTTGAACATAAAAGGGTGTGGATGTTTAAATAAGCTCCCTGATTCATTTGGAAACCCATCATAGCTGCAACACTTGAAAATAGAAGGGTGTGGATGTTTAAATAAGCTCCATGATTCCATTGGCAACCTGTCATAGCTACATCACTTGAACATGGTAGGGTGTATAGATTTAAATAGCCTCCCTGATTCATTGGCAACCTGTCACAACTGTAGCACTTGAACATAGAAGGGTGTAAAAGTTTAAATAACCTCCTTGATTCCATTGAAAATAGAATGTTAGGATGTGTTCCAGAGTGCTTCATTAATTCAAAGATTTTGAGTGATTCCATGAGATGACATCTCTTTGAGGCATTCTATCAAACAATTTAGGTGTTTTGTCTATGATCGCACATCTTGCATATATGTCTACCAGAGCATATCCAACTATAACATCTGACAAAAATTCCCCTACCATTATGCTTTGGTGCAAGTTCATAGCCCATCCAGTGTGCATGTCCAACACCAAAGAGAATGGAAAGGTCTTTTTTTTTACCCAACTACACCCTCCTATTATTTCCTTAGAA
Organism: Sequoia sempervirens; assembly: GCA_007258455.2. Taxonomy (NCBI): domain Eukaryota; kingdom Viridiplantae; phylum Streptophyta; class Pinopsida; order Cupressales; family Cupressaceae; genus Sequoia; species Sequoia sempervirens. The sequence goes on along the minus strand of VDFB02366859.1, from coordinate 3,099 downwards.
AAAAGGATGCCTAATTATTACAAGAGATTCATAGAATATCAGGTTTAGATAAAATGGAACATAGACCTCACCTGGAAACCAAAGAGTCTATTGAGTGATTTATTTTTCTTCCAAAGGTTCTCTATGAAAGAATAGATCATTGTTGCTTGACTTATCCATTCCTCTTCATTTTCTCCCAATGATTTTATAACTCTAACAAAGCATTTAGAATTTTCAAAGCTTTTTAGATGAAAAATTAGATGAGCAGGCTTTTGGTAGCTTCCCATTGCTAATTCCAAGGATAGAAACAAAGTCCAAGACTCCACTCACAGGCTGAACAATAATACCCAACAATGCTCTCCCAAGACCATGTACAAAACCAATAACACCATGTTCTCTTGCACTTTCCAAAGGTTTAGTTAACACTCCAGAGAAACCAAATGCCACACCCTGTGCTAAAGCCTCAGTGCCTTGTAAAATGCCATCACCAACTCCTGTAATTTTCCTTGAAGAATCCTACAAAAAATCCATAAAAATGTCATATAAGGACAATGAATATGTTCATATTTCTCAAATCTGTGGATTTTTCCTCAATTTAAATATAATTTTTATGTTCACTTGTTTTATACGCAACTGAAGGAATTGTCCATCTGTGGAAATTTTGGCAAGTCCTTTACTCAGAGATGCCAATGTTGAGCTTGTCATACCAAGTAAATCTACTCCAAAAAGCAAATGCAGGGGATTATGTATCAAATCTCTCCAAATCTGGTGGGTAATTGATGGTAAGACAACACTTTTTCTCGTGAACATGTGTCTATGAACAACTTTCCTAAGATGGATCTGACAAAGCAAAGAGTTGCAATGATCAGGAACATAACTTCAAATGCTAGCTTTTTTTCTTTGCATTTAACATGAAGACTTGAAACAATCAATCTAAGATCACAACTATTGATCCATAAATTCGATCAGAATTATTCATATGTGGAAGTTGAATTGAGATGTTGCACTAACTTGCATTTTGACTATATTCCCAATAGTGTCAATTAAAGGACTCCAAATACCAAGCACTCCATGAGGCCTCTAGGCAGGTGTTGTCTCTAGTGAAAACTTTAACCTCATTTCTGCTATATCAATCAAACTAACCCATAAAACAACGTAGTTAAGTAAAGTTCAACCTCAATTACATTGACATTAAAAAGATTGTCCATTTTCATCTTTCAGTGATCTGAATGAGATTAAAATTTCTCTCAAATAATGCTTGAGAATAAGGAGTGCTTAAGATCTCATTAAAAAGCTCTTCCCTTCATCTTGATCCACCCGCAGCACCTTGACATAAGAGCAACAAAACAAAGTTCTTTTATATTGATGTTTAATAAAAAAATATGAAATTATTGCTTTGGAATTGCCTGAAATGCTTTTCTTTCTTGCAAAGCAGTAGATTTTGAGGTAGGAATGGAATTTTAACAATGTTTGTTGTTTCCTCTCTTTAATGTGATAATTTTGTATCTTTTTGATGGTCATGTATCTGGATTGCCTTTGTCAAGTTTTTGAGAGTGGGAATCCCAATGCAAAAGAAATAGTCCTTTCAAACATGGCAACAACTTTTGATCGGATTCTATTATAGTTTGAGGTTTGTTGCTTCAAATCCTCTCTATGTAATTTTTTATGCTTTAGTGCCTAAATGATGTAAAGAAAAAACAATTAACACATTACACTATATTTACTCATTTGAACAAATGCATAATTTCTTCTGTTTCTTCCTTTATTTCAGGATCCTTTCACATTTTCTAATTATCATAGAGCAATACAGGAGCCTTTTGATTACTACATGTTTGGACAAAATTACATTCGGCCATTGATTGATTTCAGGTATTGTTGTTGTGATTCCCAAGAAGGTTTTAGTTCTTGTTTTTTAATCTGATAGGATTGGTTGTATCTCATAGGAGGGTTTTTTTATTATAGATTTAAGCAGTATTTGATCACCCCTAATAATAGAGAGGTAGATTATTTTTCCTCATGCTTTTTCCATTGAATTTTTTTTCTATTAACTATGTAGTTTTGACAAATGAACAATAAGGTTATTTTGATTTCTGAGACTAAAAATGACATCCTTGAGTAAATTTTTGAATGTAAGGGAGGTTGTCTATATGTTAGGCTTGCTAGGGGAATTGGATTGCTCAACAAGAAAAGATTTCTAAATTAATTTAGCTCTAACTCTATGGGAAAGATGATAGTTTGATGGACATACACAATTCTACCTGTATGGGAGTGATGAGAGTTGGACAAAACATCTAAAGAGGTTCCAAATATGCTAGAGGAAAGCTATGAGGAAACTAAATTGATAATGTTTGAAGTTTTTTTTTCTTTCTTAGATGTTGAGTCTAATTAATAATTTTAATGTTGTGTTGCAACTTGCAGTTGAGTATGTTGATATGATAAAGGCTAGCATTTTCAATCCTCTAAAAGTTATCAGAATTGCATTAGTTGATGTAGAAAGGTAAAACTATTTATCTTTATTATAATTAGTGGAACTTGCAACTACAATATCTGATAAAAATCTACTTCCAAATATGTTTTTGACGTGCAAATTTTGAAACTTTATTTTTAGGTTGCAACTCCAAATTGGAGAAGTAAAAGGTGAATACCAATGAGAAAGAGTTTGGAGGAGCCGAAACCAATAGCGGCAGGAAAGTTGTGGATTTGAAAGGGGATTAAATGGTTCGAACCCCTATAGGAGGTCCCTTCCCTTCCAAAATGACTGTAGTTAAGGAAGGGGAAAACAATATAAGTATATGAAAATAGGAGTATTTTGTTTATATAGTGTCAGTAAGTTGTACAGTGTCACTGATACATTGAATGTAACCAATGAAATTTTGATTTTCCAATCAAGATTAATAAAGTAAATTTTAGAGTGGTTTTTTCTCCACTCATAAATATTGTGTTGTTTTTGTTTGTGTTTGATCAATCATATTTGTTCAAGAATTTTAGTCTACATTTCATGGTGCTTCTTCAACATTTGAATATCTATGATACTTGAAGTTTATATGCACTAATTTGTGAGGATTAATTAAGTTAGATTTGATTTGTAATGACTAAAGTAATGACTTACATGACTAAATA
>VDFB02366858.1:0-22229 GCA_007258455.2 Sequoia sempervirens | reverse complement strand
GCATTATATGTTCATTTTGAAGGACTTGGTGCTTATGTTGCTAATGGTTGCTAATTGTTTTGTCTCTATTGGAGTGTTTTATTTCTTATTGACTCTATAGATTGTGTCTCCTATTGAGGTGGAGACCTCTCCTATTGAGATGGAGTCAGGTTCTGAGAGTCTAGTTGGTTTCTTATGCTTCCTTAGTAATTTTTCTCCCTTGCAACTCCTATTGAGATGGAGGCCACTCCTGTGGAGATGGAGTTTGGGTATGTTGGAGAATCTTTGTTGCTCGGGATAGGGTTCTCTTAGTGACTTCTCCTATATATGTGGAGAGGCAATTTGGAAATTTGTGGTCCTCTGCTACATCAACACCACTGTTATTTATGGCTCATAAATTTGGTTATTTGAGCAACAAGTTTGTTTTGGGTTGGTTGTGTCAAGGAGTGTTGATGGGCTCAAATTTTCTAAACATGTTAATGTTTTGGTGGTTTGGGTTCTAGGCCCCACTAAAGTTTGTATGTATTGGTCTAAATTTTGGGTTGTCATGTCCACCCTTGGGGTGCTTATTGCGGAAGGCGATTGTTTTACAACTTTTTTTGTGTCCTGTTGGATTGTTTTGTTGGTCGGGAGGCCTATTGTAATGTGCCCAGTGGTTTGGGTTTCAAGTCCCATTAAAACCTACATGTAATGGTTAGAAGTTAAGATATTCTTGTCCACCCTTGGGGTGATTTTTGTTGTTGGCTGCTATTTTCTAGCTTTGGGGGTGGTTTGTTGGCCTGTTCTATTGGTCATAAGGCTTTTTTCAACTATGCTACTTTGTTTGTGCTTGATCTACTGGCTGTGAGGCCTGTATCCATTCATGGTTTTTTTTGTTGGCTATGAGGCCTATTTTATGTTGATGTATGGGTCAAGGCCCATTAACACTATTTTTTTAATCAAAAACATCAATATGGAACAACAATGAGTAATATATTATGGCAACGAAAAAAGTATATCTCTACTTTTCCTTGCTTGTTTGGGCCCTCCTTGTTAAATTGAGCATAACATTGCCTTGATTTAGTGTTCATTCACATTAGGTCATGGGCCCTTATGACCTAAATAAATTTAATTGTAGCTTATTTAAGGTTTTTTCAAGTGTTGTACCACACTTTCACACTTTTCTCTAGGGTTTTCATAAATAACCAGGCTTCTATATGCCTTATTTGGCCTTATTTTACATCTACAAGCCTTAATTAATGCATATTTTTGAGGATAATCCTGAAATAAATTGACATCCAATAATAATTAAGGTATTTTTAGGTTGTGTGGCCCAGATTTAGTGATCTAGGACTCATATGCCACCTTGGGCATATAAGTCCTACCTAGGTTTTTGGGCCCCAATCTAGATTTTGCATCATTCTAAGTATTTTTGAAAATGTGTACCATAGTTAAGCGTAATGGGACTCATACACCACCTTTGGCGTATGAGTCCCATGTGACCCAAAATTAAATTTAATTCAAATTATTGGTGGTATTTTATCCTCCTAGATCTAATGTCAGCTTGTAATGTTGTAATTTCAATAAATTAGGAATTAAAAAGTGTAAATACTAGTTTCTTTCACTCATTTTTCATCCCAAGCTTTCAAGTATTCATGCATTATATCAAATTAGTGATCACAGAAACATTCAAGAGTTTACAAGAGCATTCAAGAGTATTCAAGGGTTAATTATCAAGTGTTTTAGAGAATTATTCAAGTATCAAGCATCATGCCAAAGTCATCATTCATCATGTTTTTTTTTTAGCTAACAATTGTGATGTACGATTTCATGATTCAAGCTAGGATTCAAGTCAAGATCTATCACATTCAATCAAGAGTCAAGATCTACATCCATTGGAGCCATTTCATAAATTTTTGCAACACTTTATTGCTAAGGTTTGGTGAGTTGCAACATTAAATTTTGTTCATTCATCATTCCCCTTTCCTATTTCATTTCATTTCAAGGTTTGATTACCAAAATGGTGTTTGACCAAGGAAAACCCCTTTCCACTAATAAAAAACATTTTCCCCTCTCTTTAGAGTGTGATTTATAGATCTAGGTTGAAGGCACATTGAAGAGAAATTTTGGAGAAAATTTTCAAGCGTTCAAAGTTGTAAAAGTTGTCATCTTGCATTGGAGATCATTAAAAGAAATCTACAGGTTGCAAATTAGAGATTCAGATCTAGAAATCACATGGAAAGGATAGAGTAGACATTGAAGAGTAGTATAAGACTTTTAATTTATAGAACACCGTAACTGAACTTATATGCCACTTCTAGCATATGAGTCCCAGTATAGCCAAATTTGTAGATTTTAGGAGTTTCAACCATATCTCTGCCATATTTCTATTGCTACCCAGAAATCCTAATCTAGGACTAAATCACCTAGACTAGCGTATGAGTCCCATCAGGTATTAATTTTAGTTTTTTAGCATAAATTCAATTCTTCATCTAGTCCTCTCCAGGTTTCTAGGTGCACACCTTTCATCTCTCAACTTTATGTTTTGATTTACATGCTTTTCTAGGTCATTTAGTGAAATCTTACATTGCATTAGGTTTAAGCCTTAGGTCTTGCATTTCATTAGTATTTCCAAGCCCTAGCTTGATGGTGAACCCCTCTTTAGTTTATAATCACACCATAGGACAACCCTATTGCAAGATCTATTTCCCTTTGCATACCTAAGATTGTGATCTCTAGGGTTTTCCTTGAATGATAGTGAAGAAGATGTTATTCTATCTCCCAAGCATAAAAGCAAACAATTCCTCACCTTTCATTTTGGTGAACATGCATTTAGAACATCATAATTCTGATTTGGAGTGTATCATAATCCTAGATCTTGCTTGCATTAACATTCCATTAGGGTTTGCATTAGTTAATTAGCATCTAGGGTTTCTAAATCTTGCATTAGTGAAAGTGCATATAGGTTGCATTTTTGCATCTTGCATCATTGAATATCATCTGAAATCTGCATTTACATTTAGTCTATAGATCATCCAAACTAAAAAGCATAATTGTGAAAAAAACCCTCACTAGGACTCATACGCCCCTTTGGGTGATTTAGTCCCAGTGCATATTTTAAACTGCATTTTCCAAAATTCAATTTTTGAGCTTCTGTTTGTTGTTGATAAATTTCTATTTTTGTTTATAGGATTTTTGTTTCATTGCATCTAGTTTAAATTGGTTCATCTTGTGCATTTCTTAAATTCAAAAATGCATCTAGAACATTTCATTACAACTTGTTGCATAGTGTAATTACCTTGTTAGAATATTAAATCTGCATTGCCTTTAATCATGGATATGTGCTTTGGTAAGCTATGGATGTCCTTGAAGTCCTTAGTTGATGTGTCAAGTTGTGCTTTTGGCAATGACCCTAATTAAATTGAACTTACTCATGCTCACTCAACTCCTAATGCATGTCCTCCTCATGATGTTGACATCATTAGAGAAGATGATGAAAACATGAATAAATTCCTAAATGATTGCCTTAACAACCTTGAAGCTAATGCATCCTTTTATCCACCAATGAAACAACCAACACCCCCTATAATACCACAACCTAAGATGTTTGGTTGTAACTTACATCCTTAAACTTGGACACGAGTTGAACCTAAGTTCCCTACAATAGGTGAAGGGTGATCCCATAATAGTGGTTTACAATTTTTGGCCAAACTGGACACTGAAATTATTATTTTTAACTAAATCTTCACATTCAGGCACCTATAGCAGCTAAACTGTGAGGAATTTGAAGATGGTGCAAACTAGAGTCTCATCAAATTTTGTCTATAGATTCTAAAAATATTTTTTTCTACATTTTTGGAATCAAATTGCACTTCTTTTTCCATCTCCCATGAAAATAGATTTTTTTCAGAAAACAACATTTTTAAAAAGTGATGCACACCGTATAACGTATAAATTTTTTTCCATGAAGGATAAAATTCTAATTCTTTCAATTTTAGATGTGTAACTCTGATACCTAGTGCTTCCACTTGGTTAGATAGTTTTTTATGGAATGTTTTTTCCTTAATCAAGTTTCAAAGTCAAATGAATTACAATTCAGACATAGCGCGACTGTATAACGCATAACTTTTTTTGTATATGTCAAAATTTAATTTAATTTTTTTTGTTGGATCAAGGACTTCAATATCTGGTGCACTCATATTTTTCAATTTTTTTTTTATAATCTTCTATTTTTCCACATGTGAAGAACAAAGAAATTCATTTTTGATGAAAAACCTATGTTTAATAAAACTTAAAAAACAAATATATAACAAAACCAAAACATATTTAAATTATATTCATTGGATAGCTTGTTATGAGGAATACCATAATAATTTAAAATAAATTTTAAATGAATTCATTTGATTCCCCAAAATCTAAATCAAAAGTGATTTTTTATCAGCATTTTGATAGGTGTAAAGGAGACGCATTTATAGGTATGGTTTAAAACTAGCCAGGTTCTATCCAAGGGGGTTTGATCTAAGGTGATTTGATCAAACCATTTTCAATTGGAATCCTTAAAATGGAACATTTTAAGGCTTAAATCATTATATTTTCTAAAAATATGTGATTTCAGCTAAAATTCGTTCCTCTCAGGAATTGTAAACCACTATTAATCAAGCAAATATTCAACCATTATATGTTAGCAAAGTGAAAAGAACTCCCATTAACCTAGAAGAGACATATGGAAAATGATTCATGATCTTAAGTAAACAAGGATGTGATACTTGAACAAGTGAACATGAAATTCATCAACTCTTAGAGCAAATACCAATTGAAAATACTAAAGGATTAGGATACCAAGATCCTCCCCCGATATGACTATCCTTCTTCCTAAAGAACAACCAATACCTCCTAACGATGATAAGGATGACATGATCATCTTAGGCCCTCCTCCTCAACATTCAACTAGAGAAGTTGGTGAATGTAGGAAGCAACAAAGGCCTTACAAATTAAAGAAACTAAAATTCCCTTGTCCACCAACTTCCACTTAAAGAACTTTACAAATAATTTTAAGCTAAGGACTGCTTACATTACCACCTATAAGAGAAGATCGATCTCCAAATCCTAAGAATACAAACACATCACATTATCAATATCATAGAGTTCCTGGACATAGTACTGATGAATGCCTTGCTTTAATTTTTTTTAAAAAAAGCTTGATATCAAAGAAATAGTCCCTTAAAGTAGGACCATTTCGCTCCTTGCCATGTAATGGTTGTAGGATCTTAAAATTCTCACTATAAGATGTTATACACTTATTGAAAATCATTTCAAGTTGCAAGGATCTCCTTCTGATCACATACCTCAGCTCATTCTTGTCTTGCATGTAGTGGAGGAAAGAATTAGATAGCCTTGTTGGCTAGTTGTCTGCCTTAAGTATACAATGAACATGATTGGGATGCAAACAAGCTAATTTAGGTTGACTTGCATGTGCCTTACTATTCTTTTTCATTATTTCTTTTTCATGTTTTTCTTTTGTGTCATTGGATGTGCATAATGTGATTCCCCGTACTGTTTTGTTTGATGTATCTCTCTCTCTCTCTCTCTCTCTCTCTAGCTTTGTGACATTCCTCTATTTGTACCTTCATTCTTCTCTATCATAAATATTTTATCTTTTTCATTTGTCTTGTTTTTTCCTTTTGGAGATGATGCAAGGCATTAAGACATTCATGTCTCTTCCATGTTAACCCAAAATCTTTTCCTTTATCTTTTCCATTTGTCTTGTATTTTCCTTTTGGGGATCATGCAAGGTGTCAAGAAATTCATGCCTCTTCCATGTTGACCCAAAAGGTTTTTCTTTGTTTTCACTCTCTTTGTGTCATTCTTCCAGTTCTATGAGTATTTGGGGAATGATGACATCATCGGGCTCTATAACAACATTGTAGGAAGAACATACTGACCCTAAATCCATGGATCCCTCATGTGTTTGGAGTTTTATTTTAGGGGAAACCCCTTATTTTCTTTCATGAAATAGCTTTATTTTGAAAGATATGACTTGGCATAGGGCTTTCTAAGTTAGCTCTCATGTCTTCTTTATTATTAGCATTTATCATTTGCTACTTTAAAGAATTTTTTTTTTTTAAAAAGGGGTAAATTTTTTATTGAAGATCAGAAACCAGAATTACATCCAAGCCCAGGGCCAAAGCCCAGAAAGAACATAAAACACCAGCCAGACCACGAACCAAATCATTCAGCACCCTTAGTATCCTCAGCAAGAACCCTCCCCAAATCCGAGCTAAGCTCAGGAGGGATTTGAGCCCAATCATCAATCTTCCAATCCACGAGATGCTCTGAAGCCCATTTGGCCAAACAGTCAGTCGTCCTATTCCACTCCCGCGGAATATGGACAAAAGACACTCTCTCCATCAGAGACCCAATCTGCAAAATCTGCTGAACCAGAACCGCCAACTGCCAATTTACCTCCAAACTCCTCCCCTTATTCAGTAAGTTAATCAGAACCTGAGAATCAGATTCAAAAATTACCCTACGCCACCCCAGCTCGTAGGCCCTCCTCAAAGCATAAAGAATCGCCCAACCTTCCATAAAATTAATAGTCTGTGTCCCCATATGAATGGAGAAAAGGAGCACCACCGAACCCGAGGAATCCCGCCCAACCCCTCCAACCCCAGCTGGGCTAGGATTTCCCCGAGACGAACCATCAGTATTAACCTTCAAGGTTCCTGCAGGGGGAGGAACCCAGGACCCCTGCCTCTGCACCCGCTGCCTCACACGACTATCCTTCCGTCCACAAGAGGCCAATGGGGAAAACCCTTGTATACCCAATCGGGCCACCACCTCAGCATCCTTCTTTTCCAAAGGCAGCTCCACATCTCCTTTGGCTTGGATAGTCTCCTGGACCATCCCAAGAATTCTGCACCACACCTGTTGAACTTGCAACACTTCACCCCGAAAAATTCTCCTATTCCTTTCAAGCCAAATCTGCCACAGCAAAAAAATTGGGCCAGCCAACCACACATCCTGCAAAAAGGAAGCCCTCGAGGGAGGCCTGCCCAAGCTATTCCAGAACTCAACTAAAGAGGAGGCATGGATACAAGGATTTCCCCAAACATTCCACCAGAAATGCCAGAGTTGCAGGGAGAAAGGACACCGGAAGAAAAGGTGCGAAGAGTTTTCCTCACCTTTCCCACACATCACACACATAGACGGTCCCTGAAAGCCACGCATCTGAATCTTGTCCCAAGTCAGGCACTTGTTCCAAGCCAAAATCCAAGCAAAGCAATTACATTTCGGCCAAGAAAACTTATTCCAAACCTTCTTCCACCACGAAACTTCCTCCCCCTCAAACCTTTGAGAGAATAACCTCTGATATCCAGACGCAACCGTGTAGTGCCCCTTTGGATTATGAGACCAAGCAAGAATATCCTTGTCCCTTAAAGGATTACATTGTCTGCTCAAAAGAATACTATGCAGAAGCCTACAATCCTCTTCCATGCCCATAATCGGCCACTCCTCAGGAGTCATCCATCTAGAACTCACAAGTTGGCCCTGGTATGAAATTACCTTAAAGTCACTTACCCGTGTCTAGCCAACATCCTCGAATCTCCTACTCAAAGCCATCAATTTAGGGAACTGAGAAAGGATGGGAGGGTACCCATCCCAGGAATCGTACCAAAATTGAACCTCCATCCCCCTCCGACAAATCTAAAATAAACCATCCTTGATAAGCCTCGCACCCTTCTTGAGGGTAGCCCAAACAGCTGAGCCCTTACCTAACAGGGGATAACGAGGAATATCCTCCCCAGGAGTACTCTGAAGGTACTTATAGGACAGAATCCTAGCCCAAATCCTATCCTTCTCAGTGCACCATCTCCAATAAAGCTTTGCTGCCAACGCTGTCCCAGCCAGAGAGGAATGTCTCAACCCCAAACCCCCAAGCTGCTTAGGACAACAAACAGTATCCCACTTAACCAAACTCCACTTGGAAGTCATCACGCTACCAGCCCATAAAAATTGTCTTGCCAAAGAGTCCAACTCATTAACAAAACCCATCGGAGCCACCTGAAGCATACACCGATAAATAGGGAGAGCCTGGACCACGGATTTCAACAATTGCACCCGCCCAGCAAAGGACAACCACCGATTGGTCCAGTGGGTAACCTTCAAACGAAATTTATCCAGAATAGGCTGCCATGACTCCCTCGATAATCTGCCCACTGAGATAGGGATCCCAAGGTAGGACATAAGAAGGGACCCAATCTGAAAACAAAGAATTTGTGCAATTCGCCTCTGTATAGGATTTGGAGTATTAAAGAAATAAATGGAAGACTTATCTTCATTGATTGCTTGACCTGAGGCCTCAAGATACATATCCAACACCCGCCGAATATTAGTAGCCTCCCTAATAGTAGCCATCCCCATCAAGGCAGTATCATCCACAAACTGCAAGTGGGACGAAGGAGGTAAGTTGCCACCCCACCGCCACCCCTGAATGAGCCCCAACTCCACTTGGCTCCTCAGAAGGTGCCCCAAGCCTTCCACAAGCAAAATGAAAAGGTAAGGGGAAAGAGGATCCCCTTGTCTTATCCCACGCGATGCCTCAAACAACTCTGAGTGCATCCCATTAGATAACACAGAGAAAGAAACAGACGTGATACAACTCATGACCCATTGGATACAATCTTCCCCAAAACCGAAAGTAGCCAGGATCCTCTGAAGAAAAGACCATCGAACTCTGTCATAAGCCTTTGCCATGTCCAACTTGATAAACATAGACTTAGCCCTAGAGTTAGCCATAGAATGGATGGTCTCAATAGCCAAAACAATACCATCCAAAATCTGCCTGCCTTCCACAAAACCACTTTACTCCTCAGATATTAGTAACGGCAACCACTTTTTCAGCCTATTCACAATCAGCTTCGAGATAATCTTATACACCAAATTACACAAGGATATAGGCCGAAAGTTGCTCATCCTATCCGCTCCATCACACTTCGGGATAAGAGCCAGGAAAGTGGAGTTTAGAGCCTTTAACATCTGCTTATTCTGCTGCGACTCCTTGACCACTTCTAGTAAATCCAACTTGATGATCTCCCAAAACTCTTGGAAGAACTCAACCGGGAAACCATCAGGGCCAGGGGCCTTTCCTTTCTTCATGTGGAATATCGTCCCCTCTAATTCTTCAAGAGTGATCTCCCCCATAAGATCCCTTCTCATCTCCTGAGACACCAATTGGGGTATGCAAGAAAGGACCTATGCCTCCCCCACCACACTCCCCTGCAAATCCTCTCTAAAAAGGGTAGAAAAATAGTGGACGGCCTCATCAGAAATACTCTGAAAAGAATTCAACCTCTCTCCCCCGTCTGAAATCAAAACAGGAATAGAGTTACCATGCCTCAGCACCTTCATCGAATTGAAGAAAAAGGCAGAATTTTTATCCCCCTCCTGAAGCCAGTCAATCCGAGATTTTTGTTTCCAAAAGATCTCCTCCCGTAATTCCCACTCCTCTAGAGCTTTCAAAGCCCTAGATTCCTCCTGCAATAGAGCCTCAGACACCCCATTCTCCCTCATCAACCTTGTAATACCATCCAGCTTAACTTGTGCAACAGACTTGGCCTTAAAAATATTCCCAAAACATTGCTTATTCCAACGTTTAATCTTATATTTAACAAATTGAAGAAGCTTAGTAAAAACATACATTGACGTACCAAAAGAAGGTCTTCCCTCCTGCCACCACTAAGCAACATAATAATGGAGATCAGGGTCCCGAAGCCACATAAGCTGGAATTTAAAAGAGGGTTTATGGGTCCGCCCAACCATGCTGATAGAAAGCTTAATGGGCCAGTGGTCTGAACTCCTCCAGTCCAAAATCTCTGAGCAAGTAACCCACCTATCACCCACCCAAAAGAAAGAAACCATAAACCGATCTAGCCACTCTGCAATGCCATTTTCTCCTGAGCGTCGATTATTCCAGGTAAAGTGTCCATTACTTGGCTTGATATCAACAAGATTCAAAACAGAAATATTATCCTGAAAGAGGAAAGCAGAAGCCTCCAATCTCATGGTACCCCCCCGCTTCTCAACAATTTCAATGATAGCATTGAAATCTCCCCCAATAATCCATGGCAAGTAAGGGTTCATACTTCGCACATACCTAATATTTGACCACAAAAGCTGCTTGCCCTGCAAATCAACAGGCGCATAAATGTTGGAGAAAAGTACTACTTCCCCCGATTCATAACAAGAGGCCACCATAGAGATAGAGGACTTGAAAGAAAACCACCAAAGGGGGCAAATCTTCTGAGGGTTCCATAAGCAAGCAACCCCTCTAGAGGCACCCAAAGCACCAATGCACTGGCAATCCCCATTCATCCAAAGCTTAGGCATAATACCCATCATACCATCCACCGAGAGCTTAGTCTCCTGTAAAAAAAGAATATCAGGACACTGACTTCTAACTAAATTTCGAACAGCTTTTTGTCGAGGGCCACTGTTCAAGCCCCTAACATTCCAGGATAGTACAATCATTTCAAAGGGCTGGTGAAGTGCGAGTCCAGAGTCTTAACTGACCCTGATTCCACCAAATTTTCCCCTATCATCTTAATCTTCTCCAGGTCCTTCTTCCTGCCCAACTTAGAACCTTTCTCCACTCCTCCTTTCTTAAAATATTTTTGAAGGATGCCTAATTGAGGAGCCATCTTATTGCTTTTTCCCCCCACCGAACTAGCTTTCTGTTCAGGGAAAGACCCAACCACTTTGTCTTTCACCACCACACTACCTGATTCTCTTTGAGCCTCTAACCTTAAGTCTGAGTCCATCTGCAAGGATCCCACTGCCTGAGGGGCTAGGGAAACCCCAGGGCTGCTCCCCTCTTGGCCAAGGCCTCCCCCCTCCAGCTCAGCACCCTGAACAACCAAATCCACTCCCAACTGATGACTTACCAAATCCAGCTCCACCGGCTGCCCTTGCTGCTCCGCATCCAGCTTGCCCTGATCCAGATCAACCAACCCTGGATTCACCTCTTGCTGGCTAAGACCCTCCAACACCTCAAATCTGTTAAAAGAATCCTCATCCTGCCTCTCTTTCAAAGACCTTTTAAGCCCCTTATTCCTATTCCGAGGCTTGACAGGAAGAAAGCCATCCTCCCCAGGACCGCCCTCTTCGACAGGGCCTTTCCCCTTATCCATCCCCGAAGGATTCCTAGGTGGCAGAGAAGAATTAGTCTCCATAGGCTTGGCCCTTGGGCATCTACACAGTAAGTGACCATACTCATGACACAACCGGCATCTAAAAGGTAAAGTCTCATAATCAAGTTGTTGAACCCATGAGTAAGAGCCAGCACACACTTCTAAAGAATCTGGCAAGGGTTTACTTAAATCAATTTCCACACAGAAACGGGCAAATGTCATTACCTTTTTGAACTGTATCTGTTGCGAAGAGCCAACAGGTTTACCAAGCATTGAGGCAAGTAAATGCAGAACATCCTCCCGCCAACACTCAACCGGTAACCTCGGCAATCTAACCCAAACTGGCACCCGACTAGGAATCTCCTCAGCCGGATTGAATCCTGCATCCCACGGCTTGATAAACAAGCCCACCTGGTTGTAAAAGTAAGGGCCTCCTTCGAAAACCTTGATTCTATCTGCCATGCAGTCAAACGTGACCATGAAATAGTTATTAGCAAGGAGCCGTATCTCCATCTCTCCTAATGGCATCCAAGTCCTTCGGGCCCAGGTCTCCAAAAATTGCAATGAAATCTTCAGACCCAAAAATTTACAATACAACGAATGTCTTGAGTAGTACTCAATATCATCCACGAGCATCTCCATCGGGATCACAACATTCAGCCTTTCCTTGCACCTTTCAAGACAGCCGTTAACCTTTGGGACACGAAACCCTCCTGACAAACCCGCCTCATTCTTATCCACATTCTGAGAAAAAAGAATATTATCGTGCAGACGAGACCCCGAAGGCAAGGGATGTGACCCAAGAGTAGATCAAAAATCCAGCTTAGGTCCCTCCCCCGAAGGCTCCCCAGACTCCATTGAGAAGAAAGAAATAGCAGCGGAGATCCAAGCCCTCAACAGACACGGGAGCCCAAGCTCCCACTCGAGGGAAAGCCCCCACACACACCCACCAAGGATTGGCTTCCACCAAACCCACAACACCACCCCTCGCAAGCTCCAACCTCAGACCCCACCACTCCACCACACCCCTCACCTCAGCACCCCACAGCCCCACTCGCAGCCCCAAACTTCACCCCACCGCACCACCCCACACCACTCCACAGCCGCCACCCACACAACCCCAAACTTCACCCCACCGCACCACCCCACACCACTCCATAGCCGCAACCCACGCAGCCCCACACCAAGAAGATAGCAGACAACGCCTTCAGCCAACCCAACGGCCCCCACACTGCAGATAAGCCACGCACCCCTCCAGGAGATCCACCCACGTCGTCCCTACACCAGCGGCACCAAGGGAAATCTGGAAAAGACCACGGGCCCCCTAGAAGAATAGGAAAACGTACTTAGGCAACGAGGAAAAACCCCCAACCAACAAGAACTCACCCTCCCCCCAGCGCACATACAAGAGAATCAGAAAAACGGGCTAGGGCACGAGCGCCCTAGCTCGGCTCGCACCAGACAGTCGCCATTTACCCCCCTCACACACAAGTTTGTTTTCATACTTCATGCTCCACTTTAAAGAAATTTCTCACAGCATAGTGTATAGCAATTTATTTAAAGTGGGGGCATACATTGGCATTATTCCTTTTACATTTTTCATGTTTCATGGTGTAGTCTTCTTGCTTCATGCAATGCATCTGTCACTTTGTGGTGACATAGAGTGTGATGTCCTTTTTGAGCATGACCTATCTTAGCATATTATATTCCTCTTAGTGGCTTGATGTGACACATTGCATCCCCTAAGTTGTGAATATTTTATTCTTTGATTGGTCCTCTCTTGGAGACATTAGGCACAATGTTCCCTAAGTTAAGACCTTACATGAATTAAGCAAGAATCCTTCAAGAATGTTCCTTATTTTGCATTGAACTGTAGAAAAATGGCCCCTTGGAATTTTTGTGGTCTTTTAGGCCTTTCTTCATGATGCTTGGTCCATTTTTCTTTGATTTAATGTTGTAATGTGGCTTTAACATTCACATTAGGTCCTTAAAATTCAAATAATGGCATCTTGTGAAGGTGTTGTGAAGTGTTGTAAAACATTTCTACACTCTTCTAGACTCTATTCATTACAATTCACCTAAGAATCACCTTTTCATCACTTATCAAGTCCTATTTTGAAGTGTTGTAAAGTCTTGTAACAAGATTTCACACTTTTCTAGGCATAATTTCACTATTTACACATTTCTTATGTTGTATTTGACCCCTTTATGCCCTTATAAGCCTTAATTAAGTCTATTTTTGAATGTAAACCCGACAAACAACCTTAAATGTGACATAATTCTCGACACCCACTTTCAAGTCCAAGGTGGGACCCATTCACCATGGGTGGCGAATGAGTCCCTCTTGGCTCTAAATTCAAAATTTATCAAATTTCCTTTTAGGTTTTTATTCAAAATCACTTGATGTCATCCTGTGATGAGGTATTAATGGGTTACTAAGGCACAAGAGTATAAATAAGTGTTTTTACATCCATCTTAACCCCCATTCACCCATTCATTCAAGCATTCATCAAGTTCTCTAATTCACTCACTCAATCAAGCATTCAAGGACTTTGCATAATCTAATCAAGCATCAATCAAGCACTTTGGAGCATCCATTGACATATCTTCAGATTTCCTTCAACAAGGGTTTGGTAAGTTGATGGAATTTGCATGTTATTTGTTTATCATTCCCTTTCATTTCATTATTTCATTAAGGGTTTGATTACCAAAGCAGGGTTTGACCAAGGAAAACCCCTATTCTCTAACCCTCAACCATTTTTCCCCTCTTGCATGTGTATTTTCAGACTTTTGTATGCAAATTTAGCAAGCATTTAGGTGTTGAAAGTTTGTCAACAAGTCAACAAGGTGCTTCAAGTCAAATCAACCTCATTTCAAGCTTGGAGAAGACATTTTGTCTATTTTCTGCAGAATTAACTTCATCAACCCGACAAGTAGACAAGCTTAGATCTAGTGTTGCAGAATTGTCCCTTAATTTCTTAGAATTTTGGGAGAGGACTGATTCACCATCAGTGGTGAATGAGTCCCACCTTAAGGCTAGAAACCCATATTTTGTTAGATTCCAGATCCCAACACTCATAAATCAGTTTCTGATAGTTTTTATTAGAAGTAGGACTAATTCACCATCAATGGCAAATGAGTCCCACTGGTGATTTTTAGTAATCTTAGATAGTATTCAGAAGATTCTAGATTCTCCATTCTCCTCCCAGGTGCACTCTGAATCAACCTTCTTCCTTTCTATTTTGCATTTGTTCATTCATAGTCCATGTTTGCATCACATTGTGTTTTCCAACATTGCAAAATTCTTAGGTTTTACATATATAATCAGTCAAATAGATCATATAATTGCACTTAGATAATTCCATTTAGTCTAAATAACATCATACATTGCATAATTTGAGTGAACCTAGCTAGATCTTTTGAGTGGAGTTTATCTCTCTCCTTTTAGGTGAAAAATCCTAAGAGCGCAAGAGTAGCCTATAAGCCCTACCCAAAAATCTACGGTTCATGCATTTATAAAATTTTGGTTATATGGATACCTTGCATAATACACTTTGCATTCCTATGGAGCCATCTTGTTTGTTCATGATTTTCAAGCATATGAAGCTTTGTTTGCCTCATGAAGATCGAAGTTCATTATTACGTGGCACCTTATCAAAGTTATCAGGAGGTATAACTTTTGTTTGATTGGATAAGAAGCTGATTTGAGGCATGCATTTCCCATAGCCACATGTGTATGTGTGTCACCCTCTTGGATTAATCACCCAACAGACAGCCTATAGTTTCGTTTCCTTAGAGTGAGCATGCATTTTTGGACAAACAACATAGATTTGATCCACATCACGATGGAAATGGTCAAAGCTTGATCCATCCCTTTTGTTTTATTTTTCTTTTCCCTTTGTCTTTGATAGTGTATGCTTGTGCCTTAATTTTACTCCTTATATTATTTTCGTGTGTGTTATTTTGTTTCTATGTTGGTTTTCCATAGGATCTTGATCTTGGGGGCTTGATCACCCCTCTTGATCGTTGTCATCCTATCTTACCAACATTGGTGCATTTGGACCCCTCTTGATGTGAGTTTGTTTACTTTAGTGTGAGTTTGAAGCAAGTTCATTGTCTCACTAGAGTGGGGGCTAAATGTGGCAATGGAAAAATATCCCTCTACTTTTCCTTTCTTGTTTGGGCCCTCCTTGTTAAATTGAGCATAACATTTCCTTGATTTAGTGTTGTAATGTGTTTGAAACATTCACATTAGGTATTGGGCCCTTGTGAGCTAAATAAACTTAATTGTACCTTATTTAAGGTGTTGTAAGGTGTTGTACCACACTTTCACACTTTTCTAGGGTTTTCATAAATAATTGGGTTTCATTTGCCTTATTTGGTCTTATTTTGCATCTACAATCCTTAATTAATGCATCTTTTTGAGGATAATCCTAACATAAATCAACATCCAATCATAATTTAGGTGTTTTTAGGTTGTATGGCCTAGGTTTAGTGATCTGGGACTCATACGCCATCTTGGGCATATGAGTCCCACCTAGGTTTTTGGGCCCCAATCTAGATTTTGCATCATTTGAAGCATTTTTGAAAATATGTCTCATAGTTAAGCCTAATGGGACTCATATGTCACCTTTGGCGTATGAGTTATGTGTTGAAAAAAATTGAATTTAATTCAAATTTTTGGTGGGATTTTATCCTCCTAGATTTTATGTCGGATTGTAATGTTCTAACTTTGGGAAATTAGGCATAAACAAGTATAAATACAAGTTTCTTTCACTCATTTTTCATCCCAAGATTTCAAGTATTCATGCATTATAGAAAATTGGTGATCAAGGAAGCATTCAAGATATTCAAGGGTTGATTATCAAGTGTCATGCATCATGTTTGTTTTTGAGCTAGCAATTGTGATGTAGGGTTTCATGATTCAAGCTAGCATTCAAGTCAAGATCTATCACATTCAAGCAAGAGTCAAGATCTACATCCATTGAAGCCATTTCATACATTTTTAGAACACTTTATTACTAGAGTTTGGTGAGTTGAAACATTATATTTTGTTCATTCATCATGCTCATTTCCTATTTCATTTCATTTCAAGGTTTGATTACCAAAATGGGGTTTGACCAAGGAAAACCCCTTTCCACTAACAAAACAACATTTTCCCTCTCTTTAGTGTGTGGTTTTTGTAGATCTATGTTGAAGACACATTGAAGAGAAAGTTTAGAGAAAGTTGTCAAGTGTTCAAAGTTTTCAAAGTTGTCATCTTGCATTTGAGATCACTAAAAGACATCTACAGGTTACAAATCAGAGATTTAGATCAAGAAATCAAGTGGAAAGGTCTAAGCAGACATTAAAGAGAAAAAATAGAGTTTTAATTTCTAGAAAACCCTAACTATACTGTTACGCCACTTCTAGCATATGAGTTCAAGTATAGCCAAATTTGTAGATTTCAAGAGTTTTAATCATATCTCTACTAGATTTATGTTCATGCCCATAAACCCTAATCAAGGACTAAATCTCCTAGATTGGAATATGAGTCCCAACAGGCATTAATTTTATATTTTTCAACATTTCAATTCTTCATCTAGTCCTCTCTAGGTTTCTAGCAGAAGACCTTTCACCTCTTAGCTTTTTATTTTGATTTACATGCTTTTCTAAGAAATTTAGTGAAATCTTGAATTGCATTAGGTTTAAGAATTAGGTCTTACATTTCATTAGTCTTTCCAAGCCCTAGCTTGGTGGTGAACCCCTCTTTAGTTTATAATTACACCCTAGGACAACCCTATTGAAAGATACCTTTCCCCTTTGCATACCTAAGATTGAGATCTCTAGGGTTTTCCTTGAATGAGAGTGAAGAAGATTGCTATTCTATCTCCCAAGCATAGAAGCAAACAATTTATCACCTTTTGTATATAGTTGAAAGTCAACAATACAAAAAAAATAGAAATACCCTAGTTGTAGTGGTTAGGAAAAGTAGACAAGAATAGCAACCTCAAAACATTGGTAGATCTAACATTTCATGGAAACTTGAAATAATTTTTTTTTAGCGAGCTCTATATTTTTTACCAGCCTTATCATTTTCCCAAATGAACTTATTTCTTGTTTGGTGGAGTTTCAATATTTGATTTCCAAGCTTGAGACCAAAGCAAAAGGGTCCATAGAATATTTCTCAATATAAACCTTCTTCAAATTTTCCTTAATGGAAGACATTTTAAGTGGTGATTGCTTCAACCCAAGATAAGAGTGACGAGGATGAACCCCCTATAGGTCCTCCTTAACATGCCCCTTATCCTTAAAAATATCCTCCAAGGTTATTTTAGCAAGATATAACACATTCTTAAAGATAAAATTAACACCATATGAATTATACATGTGAACAAGAGGACCAACTCCCTCACCTTTCCTTGCAAGGGGAGCTTTGACCAAATTCAAAGGTAAACAAGGATTTGTGTAATCCTTATGTATCAAGTGTTACTTTAATTTTTTATAGAGGTCCTATACTAAGTAGAAGGATGGGCATGCATATGGAAATGGTGAAAAAACACAAAGGAATCCTTGTACATGATCTATTTAACCCAATCATCTAGATTAGAGGATAAGGTGATGGAAGATGAAAACACCTTACAAACCTCAATGTTTTTTATTAGATAAGCATGGAAGGGCCCTGATCTTGTACAAAGCATTGCATTAGTGGAGAACAACCTGTTGGTTCCCAAATATCCATAAAATTGAATCCTAAAGGTGTGCCATGTCTTATGATTAGATTCAAAGAGATATTTGGCCAATGAATGGGAGAATGATCTCACAATTTTCTCCCTTGCACTTCAAGTTATATAAAATCTAGGTGGGTCTCCCTTTATGGTATTGAATACATATATGAAACAAGGTTTTATTTCAGCACCTAGTACTGAATACAAAGGACAAAGGTTTATATATTTTCAAAATGGAAGGTATTATCCTTGTTGTCTTTGAAACCCAAGTATGAAGTATGCGAATAATTAGAAATAAATATTGTAGAAAGTAAATCTTGGTTTCATATTTGAAGTGTGTTTTTGAGATTGAAGGAAAACCATTCAAAATAAACTAGTGTCTATCAAGGGCTACATAGTCTCCATGCATGTACACATCCTTCACCACATTCTAAACATATTTTGATGATCATTCAGTCATTACCACCTTGTATTAATGAGATCAACTAATGACTAATAGTGTAAACTCTACTTACAAATCCAAACTGCAATAAAACATTCTCATTATTTTCATTGAAAGAAATTACATTGCACTTTGAGAAAAAACTAACTATGAAGATAACCCAGATGCAATAAATGTGCATGTATAGCTTTACAATCCTTGATTGTATTAATGAAAGAAATATATCATTACAAAATGGAGATAGTATGCATTGAGAGCATGAAAAAGCATGTATTGATATATGTTGCAATCAAAATATACAATTCAATTACAAGAACATTTGCAAAGAATTTTTCTCTATTTCCTTGCAAAAAAAAATACTACCCCTCTCAGAGCCCTAAAGAATGAGACAAAAATTACATTTTAAAGAAGAGAAGAAATCACAGATTGAATATCAATCTAACATATGTCACTGAAATTAAGAAAAATAGGTGTTCCACCTTTTGGGAGGTGGAACACAAACTAAGAGTTAAGGGACCTAGGCCAATTTTCTTCAAGTTTAATTGAAGGAAACCTTAGAGATATCAAAAAAAGGATGGAATGGGGGAAAGAGATCTACTAAAGGTAGTCTTAGGGTGTGTAAAGGTAATAAGAGGGTTCACCATCAAGCTAAGGCTTGGAAAGACTAGGAATGAATGCAATGTGAAAAACCTAACTAGATGACTTAGGAAATGAAACTGAAATGCAAAATAACAAACTAAAAATGAATAGAGGTGTACCTAGAAGAGAGATGAGGCCAAAACAAGCTCCAAAACCCTGAAATCCAAATATTTGATGCCTACTAGAACTCATATGCTATTTTGGGCGATTTAGTCTCTAACTAGGGTTTTTGTGCCAAAACTGGAATCTATCAAGGACTGATTTGAATCTCCTAAAACCTGGAAAAAAATAGCATTGGGACTCATACACTACAAGAGGAAATTTAGTCCCAGTATTAGGGTTTGGCTGAAATTCTAGTATTCTCTAGTGGTTTCCTATAGCTTTTCTCCTGCCAAATCTCTATATCCAAAACCTTGTATCCTGGCCTATAGGTGACTTTCCATGGTCTTGCAATGTACATGAAAACATGAAAACTTTCCTCCAATCTTGTAATCCTGTCTTCAAAGGAACTTCAAACTCCAAAACACCTAGATCTGCAATTAAATATGTAGGGAGAGAAAACTTGTTGATTGTTAGGAAATAGGGGTTTCCTTGGTCAAACCCCATTTAGGTAATTAAACCTTATGATGAAACAATGAAATATGAACATGAACCATGAAAAATGATACCTTGAATGATGTATTGAGATGTAAATCAAAATTCTAACATGAAGTGTCCATGTGGAATGTAGATCTTGATCTTTGAATTAGATGTAGAACAATGCTTAATATTGGATCTTGAATGCTACATCACAAAACTAGCTCAACAACATGCTTGATGCATTATACCTTTGACATGATATATCTTGAATTGCTATAGAAAGTGATGAAGAAATATACTCTTGAATGCTTTAAAGATGCTCTTGAATACTCTTATGGAATCTTGTAATCACAAACTTGCTATTAGGAATTCTCTCTTGAAAGTATTAAGTGAAAATGATTGAAATAACCTTGTATTTCTACTTATTTATGTTGAATTTCCTAAAATTACAACACTACAAGTTGTCAACAAAATCCCACCAAGAATTAAATTTAAATTAGGTCCTGATTAAAGTGAAACTCATATGCCCAAGATGGAATATGAGTCGCAGTGGCTCAAAACTAGGGCATAAACTCCAATATAGGTCTTATTTAAGGTGAAATTCAAAATCAGGTCCCAAGAACTAGGTGGGAGTCATACGACCAAGTTGGCATATGAGTCCTAGATCACTAAATCTAGAATACATGACCCAAAACACTAATTTATGATTGGTCCTTTGATAAGTGTCGAGATTATCTCTGAAAAAATGCATTTAATAAGGTTTGTGGATGTAAAATAGGGCCAATTAAGGCATAGATAAGCGCAACTAATTAATAAAACCATATATTAGTGTGAAAGTGTTAGGATACACTTTATGACACCCTAAATAAGGAACCACTAGGTCCATTTAATGTGAAGGTGTAAACAAATACAGTAAATTAAGGAAAAAATTAAGTCTATCTAGCTTAAAATAACCCTAAACCTAATGTGAATGTGTTAAAAACATTACAACACTAGATCAATGTGACATTAGGTTCATTTTAATGTTAATTATTCCCAAATGAAGTGTGAAAATGTAGAGGGATACATTTTTTGTCACTACATTTAGCCCCCACTTTAGTGAGAGGAGGAACTTGCTTCAAACTCACACTAAAGTAGACATTCGAGAGGGGTCCAAATGTACTGATGCGGATGGTATAGGATAACAAAGATTAAAGGAGGTGGTCAATCCCCAGGATCCTATGTCAAACTGACATAAGCACAAAAGGACACACACAAGGTGTACGATATGCAACATCAAGATAATCACATATATAATGTCAAAGATATATAAATATGAAAGAAAAAGAAAGAAAAGGTAGATCAAGCTTTGACCATTTGTCCCACAAGTTGTGGATTAGATATAAGTTTTTTGTCCAAAAATGCAAGCTCACTCTAAGGAAATGGAACTTCAAGTTGTCCACTAGGTGAGTATCCAAATAGGGTGGCTTAGAAGTGGAACATGATGTCCACTATGCAAAAAAATGCATGCTCACAAAGGCTAGTGGAACCTCAGGCTATCCACTAGATGATCCCCAAGAGAGGTGAGAAACATACACATGTGGCTGGTATGTGCCCACACACACAAGCAAGTGGCTGTGCGAAAGTCACACCTAAGTTCGGCTCCCATACGTACAAATATGACCAAAGCTACACCTCTTGATAAATTTGACAAGGCACAGACAACAATAAACTTCAATCTTCATGAGGCAAGCAAAGCTTTGTATGCTTGAAACTCATGAACAAACAAGATGGCTCCATAGGAAAGAAAAACTTGTGTTGTGCAAGGTGGCCATATAACTGTTATTGTAAATGAAAAAGTAGTGTAAGGTACATTCAAATGGATTTTTCTTAGTTCATGTAAGGTCTCTTATTAGGGAACATTGTGCCTAATGTCTCCAAGAACAAGCCCAATGATACCACCAAGAAAAGGAAACATTGCAAGAAAAAAAAGAAAACCCCATAGTGAAGCATGAGTGTCGATGTATGCCCTCACTTTAAAGTAGTTGCTAACACCATAGTTGTGAGAAATTGCTTTAAAGTAGAAGAATACATGAGAGGTTATTCAGAAAGCCCTATGCCAAGTCATATTTTCTCAAATGAAACTACATCATGAATAAATATACATGTCACATGCGAGTCAACTTAAGGATGAGTCACCACATCCCAACCTTTCTCTTATATATGCATGGAAGCCAATTAACTAGCCAAAAGAGACAATGATAAGTGTCATACGAGGACAAGGCTACCTAACTCCTTGCACACACTTAGTGAAAGACAAGGATGAGATGAAATGATTGATGAGAAACATGCTAGAGTGAAAATCCATATCAACTAGAGGAATTACGTTCCCCCAACATAAGGAAGAGCACCACACTCCTCAAGATGTTGAATTTTGTTACTCAAAGCCTTACATTCGTTAGTAGAATGACCATGGATTCTATGATATGCAAAAATGAATTCTTGTAGTAAAATTTGTTTCATGTTCTTGGAGGGATAGATATAAAATGATCTTGGAGGAGTCTTGACAAGGTACTCTCTTGATCAATAGTAGAAGATGTTTTTCTATTTTGTGACAAACATATCTTTTCTACACAAGACTCTTTAGATTGTGAGAATTTGTACTCTCCTTTATAGAAGGGTGTAAAATCTATCAAATTTGAATCATTAGTGTTTTGCGTGATGACATTTATGTTAAGC
>VDFB02366857.1:0-29567 GCA_007258455.2 Sequoia sempervirens | reverse complement strand
TGGGATGACTTGTTTTAGGTTATTCTACATGTATTTAAAGCATTATGTTCTATTTGGGAATTTTGAGAATCTTTCACATGCAATTTATCTTTTGTAGACACACTGAGATAAAGTGTCATTTTGGTGTATGTTTTTTGGGGATTTTTGTACATCTTGTTGTGCTTATTATACTCAAACTATGTTATAAAGTTCTATGGAGAGTTGTGTAGGACTTTTTTTTCCATCACACATTTGTCAAGTGAGTGTTCCTTGCACGACAGTAGTGAATCCTGGTGATTCTTGCCTCATGCGTGTGTGCCTTAGTTTGCATACTCTTTTATTTACAGGTTGTTTCTCCTACATGCACTTCTTGGTTTCACACAATTTCAGTGTACCTGTCTTGGCTCTCCCTTTTCAGCATTATGGGGGGGTTTCTATTGTTGGTGTTAATGCTTCCTTGGTTTCATGGTTTGAGTGATCTATGTATCTAGTTTTTTGTTCCTATGCACTTTTGGATGCAACGTACATCAACGGATGGTTACATGCATTTCAATGAGATGGACCATTTACCATATGGACACTCTTGCATTCTTGTTTTTGGAGGTTCTTCACTTCAGCACTAATCAGTCATCATTTGACAACAATCTACAACTTCTTTGTGCTTCAGTGATGTTCTACATGTTCCTCTTGTTTTGGGACATTGTTTCGATTGGATGCTTCTTAGTCCTTCACCCTGAATTGGAAGCTTTTCAATCCTTCATTTGCCATTCTCTCTTTTGGAGAGAAGTTTTTCCCATGTGGTTTTCTACTTTTCTCCAGTTTTGAGAGATCTTTTGTTTGTACATGGGTACCTCACCAGGCCTTGTTTGCCAGAACCCATCATGCATTCTCTTTTTAGGGTTTTTAGCTACTCTCTAATTTCATCTTAAAGGGGGTATTAGAGTAATCATGCATTACCTAATAATTAATTAATCTTTAATTATTATTAGTCTAATTTATTCGCATGCACTTAAGCTAAACTTAGGAGTGATTTACTATGTTAACTAGAGAGCTATTATTAGATCATTTTGTCTCATTACATGAGATGTTGACACTTGTCATGATCTAATCCCTTTATCATTTAATTTCATACCATTTTGATAGTCTCTTGCATTCTGTAGCTTTTTCTTGTTGAGGAATATTGCAATTCTTTGTTTGCAGATCTCTTGCATGGAAGGTGTCTTTATTCGTTGTTTGATCCTATGGTTCGTGTTTTTCACAATTCTAACAATAACTAGGTGGTCTCATGAGTAAAACAACAATCCTATCATCATATCTATTATTTGCATCCTTTGATAGAATAGCATTATTCTCCCATAGTTGATCTCTCTTGTGCTTTCATGAAGTTCCTAGATCTTGGGTGGCTATAATATTCAGCCAAATATTGCATGGTGTAGAGTATTCTATACCAACTCTTACATGGTATCAGAGCTTTGTGGGATTGCTTCTTGTTAGTCTTGATTGAGAAATCTAGGTTGCAAATATTGGTGGAGCTTGAAAAGTTAAGTATGCTCTTCTCTTGCATTGAATGATGACTTGGAGAATCAAAAAAACTTAAAAGAAATACAAGATTTGGGGGTTTCCTCTTTGTGGCTTTGTATTGCAGGTTCAAATCGGAGCTTGTTGGCGCAAATTTGTGCTCACCATTGAGTTTAGGAGGTTCGAGAAAGTCATTTTTTCCTTTCATTTCGTCCAAATCGAACATATGAGGCCAAATCCAGGAGGTAGCTGCAATTTTGGAGCACTTTGGGTCAAGACAAGCCTTGCCATCGCACCTAAGAGGTCCAAAATCAACTATCAAATCGCCAAAATCCAAGCACTTTGCCCTAGGCCTCAAAGAGATTTTTTGCCCCATTCGATCGTATAGCCATATGGTTGTACAACAAATCGCAGTAAAAAAAAATTGTCAATGTTGATAGAAAAATTCGCACAAGTCACTGGTCATAAAAAAAATAAAAAAATTTAATTTTAAATAAAAAATAAATTGAAAAATCCACAAGTTTTTTTTAATAAATTGTTGCAAAGTACTGCAGACTCATGGTACCCCCAAGGTACTGTCAAGGTCTATCGTGTGCCACGTGGCACACCCACAATGAGCCACGCAGCCCCACGGGCCCCACTCTCCTGCCAACAAGATCGACAAATATACAAAATATTCTGATGTCGATTCTTCGAAGATTCCACGTACAAATTGAACATTCTAGCATCTGTAGATTCCAGGCGGCGATCAAGAATATTCCAAATTCCTACAAAATATTCCACCAAGATTTCGTTAGGAGCATATTCTGTTAGGCAAGGGTATATTTCAACGACAGTCACTAGACCGTCAAATTTAAGCTTGTGGACTGCGAACGTCAACATTGTGTCAGTAGCCACTTAGAAAATTTTACCCCCCTCCAATGCAATTTTCATTTTGACAATCCAACTTTAGAGGCTCATAACTTGAGGTCGCAACCTCCTTTTTTCAAGAAAATTTTATGATTTGGGGTAGAATTTTGTGCTCTTCACAATGGTGCAATTAGTTTTTCATTTTGGTGCCTAGTTTTTCCAAAAATTTCAGATTCTCATGGGTGTTGTTGAGACATTCTCGTTTCGGGAACTTTTGAGGCTTCGTTCTTGCTCCTATAGTAACATTTTTGGGTGTATTTTATTTTGAAAGTGCATAATTTTTTGTGTACTTTGCATTGGTGTGATTAGATTGATCTCATTTTGTATCAAAATTGTACTTTGAACTTGTGGCCAAATTTGGCATCTATAAGCACTAAGATCAAGTCCACTTCATTGTTTTTGGCAAGTGGCACCTGTAAATTTATAATCGCACTAAGAATAAAGTACCAAATCATATATTTCTAGGGGGATTCTTTACTGAGTAATTTGGGGGGGTAATCTTGTGGTGGTTGATTGCTTTCTTTTGCTTGTTGTGTGTTCTTGCAATGGGGAAATCTCAAATTGAATTTCTAACTCCATATAATTATGCTTCATAGAGAAAATCAGTATGGAATTATCTAATGGGAAAGGGTTGTCTAGGCTATCTAAAGGAAATCATTCCTCAACCTACTGATGTTAAAGAATTGGCAAAATGGGAGCTTGATTGTGAGAAAACATTTGCATGTATATGCTCATTAGTCTCATTTGATTTACAATTTCATGTTGAATCATGCAAAACACCTAAAGAGGCTTGGGAGATTTTTAAGAATTTGTATGGTAAAACTAATAAGATTAGGGGATATTAGATTGACAATGATTTGATGAATCTTGATCCTAAATGTTGACTACATCCAAGACTACATCTCCAAGGTTAAGCAACTAAGAACACAACTAAAATATTGCAACATTGATAAAGAGGATTTACAATTGATTTTGAATGTGTTATCCAAGCTTGGTCCTAAGTATTCAATGTTTGTTTATGGCTTTCATACCCATCCACTTTCTATAGGAGCATCATATGTTGATCCTAAGTTTGATGACTTTGCAAATCTCCTAACCCAAGAGGAAGTGAAGTTAATTCATATGGGTCTAATCAATTCTTCTAAGTCACAAGCATTGTTGGTTACTGAGCCTAAGGTATAGAAAGAATTAGGGAATCCTAATAAGAAGAAAAAGAAGAAAAAGAGCAAGCTAAGCTACATAAAGAATCTAAATCCTCTCCCCCTCAAAGGGAATCACCTAAGAAGGAGAAGCCTACATGTGCATATTGCAAGAAAATAGGGTATGATGAACATCAATGTTATTCAAAATAGATTGTTGAGTTGAAGCATCTTCTTAAGAAGCATCAAATCAATTTGCCTTCAACGTCAAAGGGTTCATCTTATTCTTCATCAAAGTTCGATAAACATAAGGGGCAAGCACTTGTTGCAGTTACAAATTATGAGTCAGAGAGGTGGATACTTAATTTAGGAGATTCACATCACGTGGCTTCATCTGAGAGTATTTTCTCTTCATTTGAGACTTGTTCATCACCACACATCCTAATGGCTAACAACACATATATGTGTGTTTGTGGGAAGTGATCTATTGACATGGATGGTGAAGCATTTAATGATGTTCTTTGTGTGCCTTCATTGTCAACCATTATCCTTTATATCTATCCCATCACACATGGTGGAGCAAGCAAGAGTGTTGAGTTCACACCAGATTCTATCATAATCTAGGATTTGCATAGTAGAGATATAGTTGCAGTTGGGGAGGTTGATCACCAATCTTGAGTCTACACCTCACATTTTGCT
The DNA here is from genome assembly GCA_007258455.2 of Sequoia sempervirens. NCBI lineage: Eukaryota > Viridiplantae > Streptophyta > Pinopsida > Cupressales > Cupressaceae > Sequoia > Sequoia sempervirens. Next base: position 25,323 of record VDFB02366857.1, on the reverse strand, counting down.
CCTCTTGTTTCTTCGGTTGATGTTCACATTCAGCCATCTAGTGTGGACACTTTTGAGGAGATCCAGTATGGTCATTTGAATCCCGGTATTCTTTCATCCACTAAGGACCTAGACATGTGTTGATCTTCCATCTCCTTCATCTACTATTGCTTTTGGTGATGCTTGTGTTGCCACAATTTTGGCTCCTTGTGATTCAATGTAGCAAGACATTCATCGTCTTCCAGAGATGGCTACTTGGGATGCATACTTGACAAACATTGTTGGTTTGTTTTGTGAGTCCCACATTTCAGAATTAGGAGACACCATTGATTGCATACATCTTCTCTTTGATGGTGATGATCCTTCTTTAGTTGTTGTGAAGGACCACTCTGACCCTCTTGTTCATTCTCTACATGATCATTCCTCACAATTTGACGAGTGTGGATTCATTTGGACAGCATTTGGAGGAGGCTTCTTTGTCTTCAGATGAGGTATCTTTGTCTTTGGATTGTGTTCTACAATCGTTTGTAGGAGAATTTGGATTGTCATCTCCTGTAGTGTAGTCTAGAACGCTTATTTGGAGTGTGATAGCTTTCAACATTGACATGGAGACACTTGAGCATTCTTTAGAGACATCACACACAATCTTTCTTCCCTCATTTTCCTTTTAGGAATGGGAAGACATCTTGCATACCGTCTTGATTTTGTTTCTTCCCAAGGGGAGGAATGTTGTTCAACACTATTAGATCATCTTCAACATTTAATGTTGAGCATCTATCATCATTGCAGGGGACTCAACATTCCCTTTGCATGGGGAGCCTTTTTTCCTTGCATGGGGTTTTGTCCTTCTCATTCTTCAGTGAAAGTGTCTTATTTTCATCTCTCTTTTGGGGAGGAGTTTTGTCCCACTAGGTTTTCTCCTTTTCTTTGTTTGTGAGAGATTGCATTTGTACATGGGTACCTAATATGGTGTAATGTCCCCTTTTGGGATAATCCTAAATCTTGCCCTAGATTTACAAAAATAATGTAGTTAGGGTTATAGCTTACCACTTGAATGCTTCAAGCAAGATAAATCTTGGTTTAGATCTTGCAATCATGTTAGATAATATTGGAAATATAATTCATATGATCAAAACATTATAAATGCCTTATCTATTTAAGCTGTACAAAATACATAACTACCAATATCCATAATGCATTGTGGAAGCTTTAATCATAATAGGACTTGGATGAGACACATGATAAGTCTGCCCGAAGCTATCCATCTAAGCCCAAGGGCACAAGCATCCGACAAAGACAGCCCACCCCTTGGCCCCAAATGGCAAGAACGTCTGAACCAAGACAATTCCACCCTCAGAGTGGCGTACTTAGTGGATACACTTGTACCTACTTTTCCTATCCATGCTATCTTATCCATCCTTCTTATGATTGAGACTCCTTGAATCCATCCTAACAATCAATCATAGTTCGACTTGATAGGGGACCCTTGAAAAGGGGTGCTTGTAAACTACTCAACCCATCTAAGCCCAAGAGTATGAGCGCCCGACCAAGACAACCCACCCCTTGGCCTCAAGCGGCAAGAACATCCAACCAAGAAAATTCCACCCTTGAGGTGGCCTACTTAGCATGGGAGGCCCGTAAACTGAATCCTCCTAACTTGCTTCCATCAACCTTACACTTGATTGATCATAGGATAAAGACGTACATAAATATATATATATAATCTATTCATTTTTATATTAAGATCATAATTACTTATAAGGCTCAATAATTGCTACAAGCATCATTATTACATAATCCAATATAATTCATATAAACATATATATCTATAACTATTATTAATTAATCTAATTACCTTTTTACATACATATCATCTATATATTTACTTATATATATATATATATATATATATATATATATATATATATATATATATGGTATATATATGGTATATATATGTATATATATATATTTATATTTATTTATTTACGTTTCCAAAACCTGTTAATTACTTCAAGACCATAATGAGTCTCCTGCTATCTATATTAATTACTGACATATCACCTACTTTTATTCTATTCCTTCGTTCATATTTCCTATGGCACTTAGCTTCACATGCCTGGCAGCTGACTTACTCATTTTAAAGCCTATTTCGCTAATAGTCACAAGTTCACAGTAACTGTTTCATTTTGCCAAGGAATATGTTCCTGGTATCTTATCAGGCTGTTTTTGGAGAGACATGTCAGTTCACCCTTCAATCATGTTTTGGTTATATTAGTGATTGCTTGGGATATTAGGCTTGATTTTACCATGAACCGATAAAAATGCCTCAGGAATCGGTGCTTTGGTGATTTATTATTTGTTTAACTCTTATTTAATTAGTTTTTTCCAGATTTAGTTTCTTGAGACATATTTTTGTTTTTATTATTATAGTAATTATAATTAACAATATCTATTGTTCCACTATATTAGGTGATACTATATTATAATTATAATATTATCTATGATAATTATAATTATAATAATAATATTTAAATTGCAATTGCTTGTATTTATATTTTGATTTGATTTTGTTATTTGTATTTTAATGCTTCATATTCTAGTGTTATAATTTCGGGGGCATGACATATGGCCTCATAAATGGGACCCATCCTTACATCATTTGCATAATAATCTACTACTCCCTGCTGCACTTTAAGAGGTGTTGGTAAATAGGGTGTTTCTTGGCTCAACCACCACTAGTGTCTTATTTATATGTTAAGCTCAATTCTTAGGTACTAGGAATCTTTCTAGAAGTTTGTTAGTTGTCATTAGATCGTATCTTATCTTTTGACATTTAATACTTGTGTCCTAAGATTTAATATTAGTTGTCTCATGAAATAGGATTAAGACACTTGTCATGATCCTATCTAATCCTATGTCTCACCTTGGTTATATAACTAGGTGGTCTCATATGTAAACCAACAATCATATCATCATAATCTATCATTTGCATCCTTTGATAGAATAGCATTATTCTCTCATAGTTGATCTCTTGTGCTTTCATGAAGTTCCTAGATCTTGGGTGGCTATAATCTTCAGCCAAATCTTGCATGGTGTAGAGTATTATACACCAACACCGTGAATGTCCCCATTTTGGCCCCTACACTCTTCAATAGGGATTTAGCCTATTTCCTCGAAATCCGTGGCTAAGTGAGGTGGAAAATTAGGGGTTTCTTTCAAATATTGCTCAGTTGCTTCAAGGATGTTGTGCAGACTTACTATTTATAGCTTGCTATTTTTAGCAAGTCTATCTTTTGGCAGTATCTGTCTAGCAGCAGTTCAATCCTTTGCAGGTTAGTGTTCAGTTTGGCTATCTATTGTTTTGATGTGAACTTACTATTTATAGCAGTTGGCTATTTTTAGTAAGTCTAAATTTGGCAGTAGCATCATCAGCAGCTCAACTCAAGTCATCTTGCTATCCATCAGTTTCAGTATTGGCATTGGTTTTGGTTATCTCCATGGACTGAGTTTTTATACTTAGTCAAATTTCATGTTTCTCAGTTGTACCCCACGCCTAGGAGTAATAACTTCATGTTGTTTTAAAAGAGGGGCCATTAAGGGGGTCAATTATGCATTTAATAATTTATTAAATGCTTTATTGTTGCAAAGTGAAAAGGAGGTTGAGTAATATTATATTATTTCAAAAAAGTAAAATGCAAAAAGGTGGCATCCCTTTTGGAAGTTGAAGTGATTCAACTTCTTGGAATTTGAAGAGTTCTTGTTGCTTCATTTGCCAATTGAAGTTTATATATTGCTGCTGTTTGAAGAGCTGATTATGCATATTTTTGAAGAGCAAAGTTACGCTGCTGGAATGAATCCAGAATCCGGCTAAGGGAAAGCTTAGCAAATTTACTCCATTCTTCGGGCCTGCAACTATGGTTCCCTAGGTGGTGGATTGAGAGTGTGCTTCATCCAGAAGTACATATTGAGCATTATTGTGGAGTTTTGGTGAGATATTTCCAGTTTTTATGTTGCTGGTTTATCATGGCTGAAAGTGATTTTTGTATACAGCTTTTAGTATGAATTTTATTTGCTTCTGGGTATTGAAGATATGCATTCCTAGCACATGGGCGCCCCTTCCCATAGAAGATCAGAATTTATTTCAAAGTATTTATTTTTATTCTTGCAAAATCGCCCTTGCTAAGGGCCGTACCATGTTGGGAGCATTGAGAATTGTGCAAGTAAATTAATGGTTGCTTTTTGAAGCTGTTTCATCATCATGACATGGGCGCCTATCCTCTAGAGGTTCATTGCAATTGATTTCACTCAATTTGGAGGTAAATTGATAAAGTTATGTGCATTTCATTGATGTACAGTTTGCTGGTCTGATTTTCTGTATTCTCTATTTCTGATCAGACTTGTTAGTTTTTGATATAATGCTGGTTTGAGCTTCATTTCTATATCATTATTGTATTGTAAGAGTTAGAGGAAGTGTTACTCTAACCCTTGATTGATTTGGAAGCATATCTTTCTTATTTGCAGCTGTTTAATTCATTGTAAAGCTGATTAGTAGTACTAACAGCTATTTATTTTATTTGCTGCAATTAGTTTAAATTTCATACTCCCACGATTGAGTGGTTGAGTTTAAATAATCATCTTTCTTAATTGTAAGTTTCCCCCCACTAAATAAGTGGTTGTGTGGACTATATTCCCCCCACGTTAATAAGTGGAAGTGAGGATTTAAATGGCTGGCTTGCCGCCTTTAATAATGTAATAATCTCACCCACTGAATAAGTGGAGTATCCCCACTGCTTGTGGATGCCTGCATCAGCAGATGAATTGTAATTTCAGTTCAGTTTACTCCTAATGATCCTCTGACCATATGCTATCACCTCGCCCACATTGGGATCTTGGTGAACATTCTTGGTTAGAGTTATTTCCATGCTGATTTACTTTTGGAGCTAACGCTAATCAGTGACTTGTTGCTGGTTTGTGTGTTAAATTTTGAGAAAAAATTAAGGGGAATATTTCAACTCTTACAACTGAAGTAAACCGAATAGAAATATCTGCTCTAATTTGTTCGGCAAGTGAAACATTCACATACATACTTGAGCACCTCTTCCTTCATGCCTTTCTAGGAAAACCTCTCCCTAATCTGCCAACATGTCTTGTAGAACCTTCTATGTCCTACTAAGGGAGAATCATGAACTGCTTCTATGATTTTCATTTTTAGCTTTGATTCAGGAGTCAAGAAGATTCTTTCCTTTTACATGATAAGTCCGTTGACTACCTTAAACCTTTCATCACTGAATTTTTCACCCAGAATATCATTGGAAAAAGCATTTTTGGCATTTCAACTATTTACAAGTCCTTCCAGTCATTAGAAATCTATAATATGCTACCCTGTTTTGACCTTTCCACTCCCAATTTTTTAACAAAGATTTGAACCAATGCATTTCCCCTTGTTTGTATGCCAACCCTTTGATTGAATTAATGCACAGTTTACAAGGTTTAACTTGTAGTGACTTTCAGTTGAATAACAGTTTGGGAAAAAACTCACAAAGGCAGAGTAATGCAACTGAAATTTAAACTTTATAGTTTTCTGATTTTACAAACATAATTCAGTTCATAATGGTAAACTACAAAGGCTAACCTGGAAATGCATTTGCCTCCAGACATTTTGATAAACTGTTGATACTGCTCCAGCTACCAGTCATAGCATTTCATGCACAGGAAAACTCCACAGATGACTCCAAATTACACACAGTCTGTTGCCAGTACAATATTTGACAAATTGAAGACTTTAGTCACAAGGAAATTGCTACTTCAGACATGGCATAACACCATTAGGATTCAAACATACCCCGTAAATGCACAGTAGGCTAGTGTATTCTGCTCTTTCAGACTTGGCTTATACTACTAGTTTGAATACTTAGCATCAAATACTCAGTGGATGTAATTAAACCCAGTTTTCAGTTCCAGTCCAATTTATAGCTCTTAATAGCATGCTTGAACAGTACGGCTGCCCGTTTACAGTACGGCATGCAAGGGAAATTCACAACCTCCAAACTTCAAGTTTCCAAGTAACAATTCTAATTGGAAGTTAGATTGAAAGAATTTAAATCAATCCCCACAATCATATTACACTCCACACTGCATACCATCCACAATTCATGGTATGGCTAGGTGCTCCTGTATGGACTGAAGAGGAGGTACAATTGCATCCAATAAATTAACTTGCAGGTTAAAAACTGTTTTCAATATTCTGAATTGATCTAATCACCAAAGGAAAGCTTAAAAAATAATACCCACAACCATTAAAGATCATCATCAAACCATTCAAATGAATCAAGGGGGTGTGGCATTCTGTCCATGGTACAGCCTAGATATTTATTCCAAACTTTCAGAAATCCAGGTTTTTAGTGTGCAGACTAATCTGTAATTAAAATGGAATAATTGCTAATCAATACCCAAACTGAAATTGATTCTCATCACCATTAACCAACATTTGATGGAGACGGGTTTGGAAATAATGGTACAGATAGCTGAAATTGTACGGCTTAAACCAGAAATTAATTCTTCACAGTAATTACTATTTTGAATGCTCATAAACTATTGACCAGCAAAAACATTAACTTTAAGTCACTACCCATATCCATTTTCTACTCCAGTTTGCAAGTGCAAACTCAAACATGGGTGTATGGCTCAAGCCAAAAATTCAAAATGCTTTCAAAAACTTAATTTAATATTTGAATATCATTGCCCAGCTATGAGGAAAAATAAGGAAGGATACCTAGAATCACATCTGCAATAACTGAATAATAAACACAACCTTCAATCTTGCCAAGAATGTTAATTGATTATCTTCAAAATATGCAAATGAAGCGCAAGCATAGACTCTGAATGAATCTATCAGCTATCACCCAAAGAGGATCTCTCACCACCATGGATGATATTCTCCAAGAGGGGTTCCATCCTCCAGAATTTTGAAACCAAGTTCAATCTCTAGAACCACAAGGGTTTCGATTAGAGGAATAGAATAAACTCAACATAACCAAATGAGCTCTCACAACCTCCTTTTATACTTTTCCTGCCAACTCTCTAGAAGCTTCTTTTAAAAAAAAAATCACTTTTAAATTTAAACTCCCTTTTAGCTTCTAAAATGACCTTTTTTTTTTTTAAATAATGATATTTTGACACGCAAGGTCCCTGTTTAATACATCCAAGATTTAAAAAATTGCATCCCAGTTCCAATGAGCTATAACACTAAGGGCCTTTTTAAGTATTTTAATCAATATTTGGCAGCCTTAGTAAATTAATTAAAATAAAGCCATTAATATACTCATTTTGCAAAAGTTATCATAATGCATCAGAAGCGGAAACTAACTGCACTAGAATGATCCCGATGAAGAATAATGATGAACGGAGCCGACCAGGTGACTTATTGTGACTTATTATAAATAGATGCTCTCTCCAAGAATCTTGGAGCCCAAACTAAAAGCCAAAAATAACATCTGAGAGCATCGTAGAACTCCTCTACACCATCTAAGATCATTGGTAACCTCAAATTACGCCTCTGATCAGGTAGACACAAAGCCAGAAGGACATCTCCAACTCCGGAGCAAGAGAACCCTAAAATGGGGACATTACAAAATCTCAAAAATGGAACATATGCTTGGCATCCTAGAGAATGCATCAGCTGCTACATTCTTTTTCCCTTTGACATATTCAATTTCAAAATCGTAAACTTGGAGCTTACTTACCCATTTTTGGCAATCATTAAGGTCTTGCTGATTTAGAAAGAATTTAGACTTTTATGATCCATCTTCACCACAAACTTTCCATACACCAAGTATTGCTTGAATTTTGCCAAGGTATGCATGATGGTGAGCATTCCTTTATCATAAATGGAGAATACCTTTTTCTTGTTCCTTTAGCTTCTAACGCACAAAAGCTATGGGGTGGTTGTTTTGCATTAGCATCACTCCATTTCCCTCTCTAGATGCATCACATTCAAGTACAAAAGGACATCAAAAATCTACTATTTCAAGTACAAGGCAAGTACTCATTACCTCCTTGAGCTGTTCAAACACCTTTTGTGCTTTATCATTCCAAGAGAATGCTCCCTTTTTGGTTAGATCAACTAATGGGGCAGCCAACTTAGAAAATCCAAGAACAAATCTTTTGTAGTAGCTGCAAAGACTGAAAAATCCCCTTAACTACATCAATGGCTTAGGAATCGACCAACTAATAATAGCTTGGATCTTTTGCTGGTACACCTAAGCTCCTTGAGCACCATAACATGTCCTAAGTACAAATTTTCAATCAATCAATCTAAACTTACATTTGGATTCTTTAGCATACAAGGATTGCTGCTCCAAAATCCCAAGTAACTCATCCAAGTGTAAATGTTCCTCCCATTTTTTGCTATATATCAAGATATCATCAAAAAATACTAAAACTAATTTATGGAGCTGCTTATTGAAGATGTGATTCATGCATGATTGAAAAGTGGCAGAAGCATTGGTGAGACTAAATGGCATGAGTAGGAATTTGAATTGTCTGTAGTGGCAACAAAAGGTTGTTTTCGCTACATCTTCTTCAAGGAATCGAATTTGGTGATAACTCGATCTCAAGTCAATTTTTTTAAAATATATGGATCCAGTAGACACTTGTTCTTGATAGTTATTTTTTTCAATACTCTATAATCGATGCACATCCTCATTATACCATTTTTTTTCACCAAGACTACTGAAGAAGAAAATGGACTGGAGCTTGGTTTGATGTACCATACTACCAACAATTCTTTGATTGCCTTTTCTATTTCCTCTTTGTGCATTTGCAGATGTCTACAAGGAGATGTAATGATAGGCTTAGCCTCTATCTCCAATTCTATGATGTATCGAGAACCTTGATCTAGTGAAAGCCCCAAGGACATATCCTCAGAGACCTTACTATGCTGCCCCAAAATTGTCTAAATACACTGGGTATGAGTCTCTTTTGGGAGCTGATTCTGATGAGCTGATGAGGCAATTGAAAGCCTATGCAATTTGGTCCTTACAAATGGATTTCTCCATCCTCTTTGCAATGATGATCTTAGGTATCCTATCAAAAATTCCTCTGAGCACTACCTCCTTGTTGCCTAATTTGAACTTGAGTTTCATTGACTGGTAGTTTTGAGTAAATTCCTCAAGGGATTGTAGTCATTGTATGCCTATAACCATATCTATGTCTCCCAAGCTAACCACATAGAATTCTTCTTGCATTTTGTGCTCCCTTAAGGTAATACCAAGTTGTCTCACTCTTTGTGTGCAGGGAATTGTGTATCCATTTGCACAATAACATTAAAGCCACCGAACTCTTCTATCACAAAGCCTTTCTTGGACACCAATCTTTCATCAATAAAATTATGCATGGCCCCACTATTTACAAGAACAATGATGTGTTGTCCCAACAAGACTCCATGAACTTTGAGAGTAACTTGGGAGCTCCTAAAAGTACAATCAAGGTGTTGTCGTTGGCCCCTCCTTCCACTATTTCAAGTTCACACTCTTCTTCTATGGTTATTGTCTCTAGCTCTTCTATTTCAAGCTCGTCATTGGAGATAACCTCGATATAATGGATTTGTCCCTTCCCCAAACAATGACGGTCAAGTGCCCATGGCTCTTGGTAATTGAAGCACAATGACTTCTTTCTCAATTCAAATTTATAATCCACACCTTTTTTAGGTAGAGGAGTATATTTCTACCCTTCTTTTCTAAAATTCCCTTTGTTTTGATTGAAAGGAGTTCTGGAAATGAATTTGTTCCTTGGCACTAAAGATTCTAGATTTAGGGCCTTCTTCATCGCATCCTAAAGAGTTGTTGGATTAGCGGTTCGCATAACCCTTCAATGAAAATTACGGTGGTTCTTTTGCCTGAAGCATCTAGTACCATTACTGGTAGCCTCTAAAATTTAGTCCATAGTATTATATTGATCCATGATGTTTCAATTGGGCTAACTCTTTGAAATGAATTTTTGGATCCTACCTTTTGAATCTTTCTACTAACCTCTTCCCAAACTCTTCTAAGGTGGTGAAAGAGTTGTGTTCCTAGGTGATTATCCCATGATACCACCACTCATGAGCCACCCCTTCTAGGTGAAGAGTGGAAATTTTGATAGCCTCATCTTCGATCAATGGGGTCAATGAAAAATAGGTGCCAATCTTTTCCCATCATAGGTAGGAATAGTTATATTGCTAGCTCGACTCTAAAAGTCTCTAGGAGTCTGATATTGAGGGGTCCTTCCTCCCCTTCTTGGTGTGTTCCTCATTTGCAAGTCACAACAGTCCTTAAGGGACATATCCATTTGGAATCCTAGACTAAGACTGTGATATTCCTCATGATAAATATTTATCATCTTTGGGGATGGGTGTTGCCATTCTTCTCCTTTTGTAATGTCCCCTTTTGGAATATTCCTAATTTTTACCCAAAAAAGCAACAATTCCAATTTAAGTTGAGAAAATAAATAAAGTTCATAATAAAATTACAAATTGTAATGCCCTTTTACAAGATAATCCTAGTTTAGGTCCTACAAACTCTATTATCACTAAAACTAACATTGAAAATCATTAAATATTAAGAAATTGTGATATCATCTAAAACCACAAGGTATTAACATTAAATGTCAAGATCCATGATAAAATTTAAATCCATATAAGCATCATTCATATTTAAATCAAAATACCTTAATATCATTAATAGTTATGCCAAGGCATATTCCTATAGTCAACCATATTAGGAATTCATTGGAAACGCTTGCAAACTTCAATCTCAATTGCAGTCGTCCTTGTATTGCAAGAGCATGGAAGGATTTTAGATCCATTCCATCCCTCAGTCCACCTTGGAGGCTGTTTGTCCTCCTCAACCAAACCCAAGAGCATGAAATTGGATTTTTGGTCCATTCGGCCCCCTTGCCCACGAGTATGGCAGAACTTCCAATCCATCCATCTTAGGTGGCGTGCTTGATAAGACGCATGAAGACTGTCCTTTTCAACCAAGCCCAAGAGCACAAAATGGATTTTTGGTCCATTCGGCCTCTTGTCCCACAAACATGGTAGGATCCCTAATCCATCCATCTCAAGGTGGCGTGTTTGATATAAAGAATTTCTAGTCCTTCAGCTCTCGTGAACTCAGAATGTTGAATAGCCTTCCTACTTGCAAGACACTTCACAAATTCAAGATATGATTCCTCAAGGAATTTGCTAGAAGAATATTTCTAAATAAATACATCTTAAGGAGATGATATATTTACTCTTAAATGGCTGCCACCAATTATATTTCAGAATATTACCAATGGCTGTTCTCAATCTCTATTCCAAAGAGATGTCTTATATTTCTTATAATTTATGTGATATAGGGGATTCGCTCACTCCATTTCTCTTCGTTCAGAGAGCCTCACATAGCTTAACTGCCCTATATTACCCTCAATAGAACAGCGAAGTTTCAGATTCTAAAGCGTCACAGAGGTCTTTGGACAAACGAAGCCTAGTCACAGACGCCACGTAAAATATGGACGATAGCTAACGCGCTGGTGTTCAAAGGCGCATTACGCCTTGTACTAACCCAGAGTGAGTTTATCACAGAAACGAGTAAATAACCACTTCTACTTCAAATGTTAAAGCCACATAATGCATAAAATAGAGGAAATGAAGAGTAAATGATAAAGATAAGGAAAAGAGAGAAAGTACTTACAACCGTATGAAAGTGAAGCTTCCACCAAATGAATGTCTTCAAACGCACACAAAAATTGTCGTAGGGAGTCAGATAGGGGCCCGCCTTCGCATTCCCATTTTGGTGTTCCCACCTCCACAACTAGATGATAGAAATGAAGTAAAGAGCACTCAAAGCACTACAAAACAGTGTTATGCTACTCAACCAAGTAATAGAGGAGAGGAGTGAAATCTTACCACCTCCACCAAGAGTGCTCAAGGCTAATGGGGAGAAAATGAGAGGAACTCAAGCCTCCTGCAATGGTGTTTTGTTCCCACACTTGCTCTCGACGTGGTGGAGTGTTGATGTTGCTACTGTGAAGTGTAAAGTGTTTGCTAGAATGCTTGGAAGAGGATGTGAAGCTTGTGGATGAAGTCCAGAAGTGGTGAAGAGATCTTCCAACCTCAAATGCAAGTTCAAGGACTGAATATGAAGGAATGAGGAAGAAAACGGCCATATTCGGGTCGGGCCGCCAGGAGGGCGTTACAAATCGAATTCCCTCAATGAGAAGTGTAATGCCCGTAAGCTCCGTGACAAAATTTGTTAGGGACGCAGAGACATCGCTAGACAGCTTCCACGACCAAGCAGCATCCCCGAAGAAACATCTCCATCAACACTCAAAACAGCACCAAGTGTGATGCAAGGGCTTAAGTGGAATTAAGCCCAACTTGGTTTCTAATGTGGATGAAGGAAAAAAGGGATTTGTACATGGGTTCAAATTCTTTATACAACTTATTTTTCCCTTTTCCAACTTGATGGTTTCTCCACAAGGAAATGATCTCCCTTTTATATCTCATTATTGAGAGAGTCACAACCTTTCATATTTGAAAGAGTCACAACCTTTCACATTAGGAGTCACAATCTTTCACATTAGAAGGAATCACATCATATTTATTCTTAATTGTTTCATTGAATGATGTTATTAATAATTATTCACCATTCCCTTTCCTTCTAGATCTACCTTCCTTATATACCTTATCTTGCTCAAGGGACACAACCCTTCATATGCTGGTTGACCATTCTAAACAACTTAATCTTCATTTAATGTCAGTTTGGTGTAATATTAATTATCTTTATTAATTTCTTTTGAAACATAGGCTGCAGATGTTTACGAATAAAATGGGACATTACACTTTCCAGCTGTGGTTCTTTCCTCGGTAAGAGTTTAGATCTAAAGTTGTTGGGGCTTGGATTAGGTGGAACTAAGTTGTTAGGAACCCAACTAGTTACTGATGGACTACCCTCTCCATTGTCAGCCATGCTCGTATTGTTGTCATGCAGAGTAAGAATCAGATAGGTTATGGAATCTCTCACTGAATTTGTCAGTGCTTCCTAGCTCTGTAAGAATTGAGCTACAAATTGTCACCCATCTTTTCTACTTTTGTATCCGAAATCTGAGAATCATTTCTTTTTTCTCTTTCCAAATAGCGGAGATCTCTAGAACTGTATAGCATGAACTCACCCTATAGGTTAGCAGGATTATTTCTCTAATACCAATGTCATGTTCCTTTACGAACACAGTGATTTTTTTTATAAAAAATAACTTACAACTTATCTGCAATAAATATAATAGCTCAACAAATTCTAGAAACAGCACATTATTAAGAAATTCTTACTCCTATTACAAAATGAAGACTTGTTATAAGTATGAATACAAAGAGAGATTAACAGCTTGAACAATTCCTTGTCAGAGTTCTATGCCGGAAACATCCTGCATTGTTGCTGGTCTATGCTGTGATCTGCAGCCCTGTAAATCACACCCAGGAATCTTTTTTTGCTGTTAAACTGAACTACTAGTGCTGAACAAAATGGTGCTGAAATGGATTGCTAAACTTGACTGCTAAGCTGAAACTAGGTAAGTGCTAAATTGACTGCTAACTGGACTTCTATGCTCAAATCTTTTATGCTCTGTTTAATTCCCAAACTGGAATCACCAACTGGGAACCTAGAGATTTTCGTTCCCATTCTCTATTTGAAATGCTCAAGGGTTTTCATCCATGGGTCTCAAGAGGTTTTGTCCTTTGGATCAAGTGCACACAAATGTTCAAAATAAGAATTCTGAAAACGAAAGTCTGGTCTCCTTTTTTTGCTGCCTCCACTTGTTTTATAACCTCTTTTTTTACTAGGGTGGTGGCTTTTGGCCCTAGGGAGGTAGCTTCCAAGGTGGCCACCTCTTCGCCCAATATTTTAATATTATATCAGCTATGACAGGCTAGCAGCCACCTTTTAGCCCAATATTTTAGTATTATATCAGATATGAGAGGCTCTCATCTTTTCTTTTTTTTTTCTTTCAATTCTTTTATTATTTTTATTTTACTTTTTGGCTACCTATAATATTTAGGATTTTTTTTTTTTTCCAGCTCATTGGGAAGATGACAAGGATTGATGAGAGATGACTAAAAATGGTAGAAATAGGAGCCGATTCTGGCTACCTAGAGCATGACTCTGACAGCTGCATTTACACGAATTTTCCAACCTTTTACAAGCTATTTGAGGGCGTATTTATCGAGGGGAAAGGTGCTATGAAGGGATAAGCTTGAGAGAGACGAAATGAAATGTTTGGGGAAGAGAAAACAAGGAGACAAGGTCATTTGGTGCTTGAATTTCCCATTCACATGATTTTGACAAAACCACCAGTTTTCAGCAGGGAGTGATTTCAAAACTGCCATGGTGATTGGAAAATTGCTGCAGCAATTATGGTATCACAGCAGCAGTTTTGTAACCAGCACCTAAGAAAACTGGCAGTTTGCCTAGGTCAAGGAAATGGCAGCGAGAAAAGACCCAGAAAGAGCGCAAAGACACTAAGGGGCTAAAATGGGCTATGAAGCATATCAGAAGATGTATAGGAGGTTTGTGCTGCTTGCCGCTTTTCCTGCCACTTAGGCTTTTTAAGGTGTTGGTCATCATTGGACCCAGTATTGACCCATGCTTTTTTTCATATTTATTGTGATAGTCTCTCACTGCCTAAAACTTGGTGCAATATTATGAAAAAAAAGATGAATCATTTATAACTAACATGAGGTTCTGTCTGAAGTTAGTTACAGAGGGTAATTTTTTTCCTATTTCAAGTTAAAGTTGATCTATTGAAGATTTCTGCTAATAAAATGGTTTGTCCAAAGTTGAACAGAGCTTCAGCAATATTACAAGTTTCAACTGTGTGTAGCTTCAGGACCTAACTATAATCCAAACAATGAGTTTCATTTCATTAGCTTGAATACAGAATACTCAGAGAACACACGAGAGACTTACAAAATATATTCATTGTCAGAAGAAGGAAAACTTGGCAAGCACAAGAGTAAAATGTTAAATAAATATTCAATTTCATTTAAAATTTCATTTATTTAATTTAGGATTGGTGAATTCTAGCTGGGTTGTGGGGAAAATTAAAATTCTTCATCCAGTCATAGACACCAGTAGAGAAAGACCGTCTCAGTATTACACCTAATTGTCAGAGGAATCACTCTGGTCCCTTAAATGGTGAAAAATCCTATAACCTCACCTATACGCACCCAGTAAAATAGTTTGTTCTATTCAATTGGTCGTGGGTTCAAAGCCTGACACAGAGTCTATCCTACCTAATTGGGTGCAGACTCAAAAATACTAAAACAATTGTATGCAATTAGCTACATCATAACTAGTACCAACCACATAACAATTGCTAACTGCCCTGGATTCTATCCAAAAAGCCTACCAAAATAAATGTTCTCTTTAAACTGCAACAGAATTTCTAGGCCGATATCAACAATATTTATCCATAAAAAAAATTGTCCACCCTGGTTTGTACTCGCTAAGAGAATTCACCCATATTTGCTTTCAATTTGAACAGAATAAATCTGAAAAACAAAATAATAACTGTAATTTACAATAGATTTTCTCGACCAATGATCAGAGCTTCAAACTTTTAGCATGAATTCTAAATAAATCACCTCAAACCTAGAAGATGCCTAATACCGAATAGTCATGTGAATCTCGTATACTAAATTTGGAATCTGCTCTTCTCAAAAGTATGTTTAGAATTGAAGGTAAATATAATTAAAGAAAACGTTTTTGTACCTTACCGTTCTCTGCCTGGTCAAGTCTATGCTGTACGCTGCTTCAGATCATGAAATCTATGAAACACTTCACCCACTTCTGTAACACAGGAAGAAGGTTTATCTATAAAAGATTCTTTCAACAAGCTCAAATTTAATTTTAATATATGATTGAATAAACTAAATAAACGGTCATTAAATTAAGCGTTTAAATGTATAATTTTTATGACTGAGTTCCGCGAAGGAGGTCTTCCAAACATTTTCCGCCTTGCTAAGGACGAAAATGTATCGAAATCTCCGGCCTGTCAAAGGGGATGTAAATGAGAGGTGTGAAAGCATTTAACAGGATCATACGCAAGCATTGAATTCTAATAGCTTTCAAAATCAACGTGACAGCGAGTTTTATCTTGTATTTTTGTGTTTTACCATAAGCAGGCTGTGATTCGAATCAACGAAAAGAAATGCGCTACCTACTACTTAAAGCAATGCAGAAGTTCTTAATTTTCGAATTGAAAATAAAGGGTTAATGAATTAATCACGGTTTACGAGGTTAAAAATAGTTTATGGGACAGTCAGCCTTATTTTCTTAGTCAAAGAGATTATGAGCATTCTCATCTTTTCAATAGTCTCTTTCTTAATAGACAGTATCAAAAAACAATTGTCATGATATTGGAACTTTTGTTCTTGATGTCTTTGAAGACATTGCACTCCATAATAAAGTGCTTTTTTCTGATTTCATTACCACATTATTGCAAAAATACACACCCTTTCTTCCCATGTTTCTTTAGGTCTTTTCTATCACCCTATTTCACATTGGAGATGATGAGAGTTGGTTCTTAATTGAGCAATAAGAATCTTGTCTCTCCACAGGATATTAGCCGCTATGTATGCTTTTTGTTGATGATCACATGTGGACTTGAACACCTCAAGATAATATTTCTTCTTTCTCCCTAACACTTTACCTCATATTTGTTTGTGGAACTTATCCAAAACGAAAAAATTTAGCTCTTTGTTATTTGTGGGGTAGGCATACAAGTATATATTTCATTTGTTCATTCATTTGTTGTTTTGTTTCATCCATACCTTCTTTCTTTTGCTAATGATGTCATTGAAAACAACCTTAGGCCATCTATTAATTTAAATTTGTTCAAATCTTCTTAAATATCTTATTAGACACACCATAGCAATTGCTTCAATAGAGTACTCCTATTTCGCTCAGCATAATCTCGCAAGGAATTGAACATTTTATTTTGAACTTGCTTATGATCAAGCGTTTTTGAATTTTTTCAATTTGTTTCCACTTTCTAAGGTGTTGCTAGTCCACAATTCACACCCACAGAGCACCACTGAAAGCACTAAAAGCCCAAAAAGAATCTAAGTAGTTTTCCAATCCCATAGCTCAACCTCTCTACACTTATTTTGAAGGGCATATAAAGCTTTCCAACCACCCAAAGATCTTTTCTTTCTGCAACTCTCCCAACTAAGCTTCTTGTTGAAATCAATCCCAAGGTATTTGTACTCAATTACAACTTCAAGAGTGTTGTCATTGAAGTAGAACTTATGTTGTTTTTTCTTTTTGTTGTTGGAGAAAATCATGATTTCGGTCTTACTAGTATTGACTTGCATCCCCACCACTATACAAAAATATTCAAGGGCATATAAGTGTTCTTACAACCCGTAAGTTGATTTAGCAATCAAAATGAGGTCATTAGCATATAAAAGAAGCTTTATCGCAAGCTCTCCCAAACGGACCCCATCTTCACCATACCAATTTAGTCATTCTTCAAGTTTGTCAATATATCAACAGGAGAGTGTAGGGGATAGGGGGCACCCTTGCTTGATCCCAATGTCACTCCTAAAACTTTTTGAAATGTCTGCCAAAGTTTTGATTTTGACTTTAACCTCTTCATAAACCCTGTAGACAGGGGCTCTCAAATGCATAGGAATCTCAAGTTATTTCATTCTACACCATAGTTTATCCCTGGGGACAACATCGAAAGCCTTCTTGAAGTCAATAAAGCAACAAAAAACATCTTCTCCTTCTCCCCAAACTTTTTCAATGATATACCTCAAAGTGATTTTGTTATCAACCGTAGAGTGTTTAGGTCTAAAGTTTACTTGACCTTTTTCTCGTTTTTGTTTTTTTTTGCCTATTTGTTGGTTTTTTTTTTAACCATACTACCAAATAACTTTTCCAAAAAAGGGTTGGTCATTATGGTCCTATAATTGAAAGGATTATTAACATCACCACTCTTAGAAAGGGGTATCGCTAGACTAATTGTTCAATCTCTTGGAAAGACTTGTTGAATGATGTTGTTGAATATTCTCATAATATGTGGCATGAGGGTTCTCACCCCCAAATGTTTCCTATCACAAATAAAAATGAGTTATTTTTGACTTTGTGAATGTTATAATTTTTTTATTTTAATAAAAAATTGATTGCCATTTAATAATAATAATGACAACAACAAGTTTTAATATTACTATTAAATTGTTTGGTCTAAAGATCTGTTAAATATATTATTTAACTTTTATGTTTTAAAGAATGTTGATTTTATTATTCATGTTCTTTTAATATTAAAATTGAGTTTTATAATTAGAATTTTTTTATATCATTATTGTTCTTTTCAACATTGAAATGGGTGTATAATTTTTTTTTGCTTATTAGTTTTGTGTCGAAGGAAGGTTATTAGTCTAGCAGTTTACTTTTTAAATTATGATTGATTGTAGAGATTAATTGTGTGGATTCTAACTAATAGTTTTTGTTTGTGTTATTGCTAGTTTCTATTTAATGTTTGAATATGTTAAGTTGTGTATTTTTATTGAAAATTACTTGAAAAATCATTCTTTTGCACTTTGGACCTTAGTTTTCCTCTTCATAATGTGAGGACTATTCCAAGGCACAATAAAACAATATCCTTTCACATGTTACTTGACAAAACACTAGGTTCACTTTGATTTAATCCAAACTAGTTAGTGCATATGCATAATAATGAATTAAGGGCATCAAATGAGGATTCCACATAGGTTAATAGGGAGTGCTACCCTGGTGGGAAGGATGGAGAGTGAAAGTGACCCTAATACCAAAGAAAGTTTGCAAGTGAATTCACAACAATAGCAAAGTAGATATTGTGAAACAATCATCAACCTCTATTATAGAGGATGGAAAGTGTGAGGATAATGATGGGCAATATCCCAATGGAGAGAAGGTGGATGCTTGAGTTTCTTGGGTGGGTCTCACTACTAGAGGCAAAATGGCATCGAGACTACTTAATATACTTGCAACAAGATAGGTAAGGGAAAGCATGCAATTTTTATGCTCCAATCTTTTAGATAGAAAAAAAATATTAAGTCGTATGCAAATATCATGAGTAAGTAGTCTTACGACCAAAGGATGGGAAAGGAAGATTTAAAGTGCAAGAGAGTGGTAGTAGATGTGGGTGTAATAATTTTAAAATAGACCAAAAATTGTTACTAGAGCTAGGTGAAGATGAAGAGATCAAAATGGAGAGTCACTTAGAGATGGGGTTGATAGGGCAGATTAACTCTTTATAGCATCTCTTCCTAAGTTACATAATTGGATGGAGCAAACCTAGAGCCCCTTTCTTGTTGTATCAATGGTGATTTATCCCTATGTGCAAGGTTTTTTTGTGATAGTTAATGATTCTTTGAATAATAGGAATATGTTATTGGTCATTAGTATTAAGGTGAGGCATCTTTGTTTCTAAAGTCGTGGTTTCCCAATTTCCATCTATTCATGAGAAATTAGGGTTGTATGTATTTGGGTAAGGCTTATAAATCTCACTTTACAGTTTTTGTTACACTCTACTTTGTAAAAGATGGGTGATTATCTGGGAAAGTTCATGGCTATGTCTCATAATACCCATAGGCATGTGCTTACAACTTTACCAAGACTTCTTGTGAAATGGATTTGAGTTAAAGTTCACTATAAAAAATGGAGTTGAAAGTAGGGAATGCAATATGGAACCAATTATTAGATTATGATAAACTATCCTTTTATTATTTTCCAATAGGCCATAAGGTGAAAGAATGCACATAATCTAAAAAATTGTTAGGACAATCTTATTGGTGGAAGGATGTAAGCCCTTAGCATCAAATGGAAAGATTTTTAGGAGTGCATTTAAAGTGCTCAAAAGACAAAGCCAATAATAAATAGCAAGCTTCCTAACTATGGATGTTAAGGCCCAATAATTGAAAATGGAAGGTAAATGTTTTAGAGGAAAGAAATTAAGAAACACACACACACACACCCACATTTATACTGATAGGGGGGGTGAATCTATATAGGAACATCCTTTTGAATTTATTTTGGCAATCATAAGCAATAATCAAAATTTCCACACAAGTAAGATCTAGCAAATTAGAACACAAGATGCACACAATTTTACATGGAAACCATTACGAGAGAAAACCATGGCAAAATATTGCTTTTATAGAAATCTTCTTACAACTTCATAGGCACCAACCCACGGGAGACACCAATCCCCTCCACTAAGCACTAACTCAGCAAGAGACACAAATCTCTTTGAGAATGAGGCACCAACCTCCAAAATAGTAAAAGATAAATTATTGATCCCCTTCTTCAATCAGTTTTGAAACCTTTCACCAATCTGCTCAAAAATTGCTTCTTAAATCTACTAATATTCTTCAAGAAACTCTACTCAAAGGTCAACACTTACTCGCCCTTAATGTTTGTAATAAATTACCTTCAATGTCTGGTCATACACTTCAAAATTTCTACTCAAAAGGGGTTTGAAACAAACTACTAAAATTCTAAGAATTGACTGCTCATAATGTCTAATATAATTTGCTCATTGCATCTAAAATATCTTCAAAAATTGCTTCACATGAATTCCTCATATTTGCACTTATAGTTTGCTTAAATCTACCTTGAAATCAAATTGATATTCAATAGATTGCTTTCTTGAATGATCTCAACATAAACTTCTATTTATACCAACTATTGTTTACCAATGGTTGCATCTCTCAAGAACAAGTGGGCCAAGATAAAATATTTATTCAATTTTCATTTCCCTCCAAAACTAGGTGATCAAATTCACAAGGTCAGCCCAAAGGACATGAAATATATTTTACCAAAGGAAGGTGCACATATCAATGAGGTTGGCCCATTTAGCAATAAATTTATTTTATTTTACTTTCATGAGGTCGACCCCTAGCAAATATGAATTTATTCAACTTTATGCAAGTCAGCCAACAAAGGAACTTGTCTTTAAAACACCTTGAAATAATGCAATTTAATCTATTTAAATTGCCTCCTTCTTTGCTCAACAATATCTGAATGATAGTGTACAATCTAACTCTTCCCTTTGACATCAATGACAATAATTGATTTATAAGGATTTCAGTAGAGTGAGCTATTTCCATTTATGATTTTTGTTTGAAATGAAGTTATTTATCTAATTTTTCTTAGATTCCTCATTGAATACCTCTACTCCACACCTTTCCAATCCTTCACCATCCACTTCTATCACTCTCAATTCATTTGTCTCTCTCCCCATAGTCCATTTCCTTTGTTCAGGCATTTGTCTTATTGTTTTACCATTTCCACTTGGATTTTCTTAGATCCAAACTAAGTCACATTTGTACTTCACACTTGCAAACCTCCAAACCATTTTCATTCATTGTCTTAACATAATCATGGAGCCATTTTACCATGTTAATGTGTTTCCCATTAACCCTCTGTGAATGCAAGCCCTTTTGTCACACCATTTGGAGTTTAGAGCCATTACCATATCAAACCCTCATTAAAGTGCTTCAAACTTGTGGTTTATCATTTTCATATAACCCTCTTTGACACCCCAAAACTCTTTAAGAGTGACCCATCACCTTGCTTCCAAAACCATTCTTCCACGCTACCAACTTTTTAGAATTCTCATATACCTTTTACCATCATCCTACAAGTTTTGATGATTATACTTTGATTTAGATTAATTTATTTATATAAATGAGTTATGTGACATATTATTTATCAGTGTTTCAATATGAATTGATGCTTGAAATCCTACAAAAGGGGGAAATATAATTAAAGAAAAACGTTTTAGTAGCCTGGTCAAGTTTGAGTTGTTTGCTGCCTCAGATCATTAAGCCTATGACACGTGGCATTTGTAGGGAGGAGGTTTATCTAAAAAAAAAAAATTCTTTCAACAAGCTCAAATTTAATTTTAATATATGACTGAATAAACTAAAATTAACGGTCATTAAATTAAACGTTTAAATGTCTTCCAAATTTTGTCCGGCCTTGGTAAGGGCGAAAATGCTTGGAAATATCCGGCATGAAAAGGAAATGTAAAGGAGAGGTGTGAAAGCATTTAACGGGCATTGAATTCAAAGAGCTTTCAAAATCAATGTTACGTCTTGTTTGTTTGTGTTTTACGGAAGTGATTCGATTCAACGAAAAAAACGCGTTACTTAATGCCCAAGTTTTTCATTTTCCAATTGAAAATGTTTAGCGGTTTTGTTTTATAGTTTTATATATCATTTGTCTAATTTGACTCGTTCATCTAATTGTTTGGTAGAAAGATTTATTAAATATATTATTTAATTTAAAATTTATTTCTTTTGAAAAATGTGTTTTTTTTTATTCACGTGCTTTTAATATTAAAATTGTGTTTTATAGTTATAATTTATTTTTATATCATTAATTTTATTGTTCTTTCAACATTGAAAATAGGTGTATAATTTTGTTTTGCTTATTAGTCTTTGGTGAAGGAAGGTTATTAGTGTAGTAGTTTAGCTTTTAAACAGTGATTAATTGTAGAGATTAATTATGTGGTTTTTGATTAAATAGTTTTTGTTATTTTTACTAGTTTCTATTTTAATGTTTGAATATGTTTTGATTAAGATAAAGACGAGACATTACAAAACGGTCGTAAAGGCCGCACATGGGAGCTCATGAGAAGTGAAACATCCAAAAACAAAAATCAAAATTAAAAGACCAACAAAAAACAAAAAAAAAGACAAACAAGAAAGTAGAGATAGCTATTGGTCACCCAACAATCGGAGGCCTTTGAAAGTCTACCATTCATTCACCAGAAATTACATTTTTTCTTCGAACGTTGGCGGTTTGTGTTCCTTGGTTTCACAATCATTGATCAAGGGAGAGGTAGAACTGTCCACATTTTTGCCTTTCTTCTTGGTAACAACAGCTTTGGGAAGATCCTCGCTTGTGCGCTTACCATGGCAATTCCTAAGCTCTTACTAGAAACATCTGGATAGTGACAACAATATTCTTCATTGTTTGTTTGCTATAATCTACTATGTCCTACAGGCTGCAGAGAGTTTTCTCATGATTGCTTCTCATGGTGGCCATTTCATCTTGCATTTTTTCCTCTCCTTAGAGGTCCCAATTGTAGATTTGATCTCATC
Organism: Sequoia sempervirens; assembly: GCA_007258455.2. NCBI lineage: Eukaryota > Viridiplantae > Streptophyta > Pinopsida > Cupressales > Cupressaceae > Sequoia > Sequoia sempervirens. The sequence continues at coordinate 2,174 of VDFB02366857.1, read as the reverse complement.
AATCTCCAACTCCATCTTGGCCCAATTCTTAAAGGTCTTGGCAAGGCTACATAGAAGGTTCCAATGCCCCACATCCTCAACTTCCCCTGACTAGTCCAACTTATTATTGAGCACCGCTATCTCCAACTTCTAAATCTTGTCTTTAGCAGTAACAAGTTGTGAAAGCAACATTTTCAAAATGTCATTTTGGACATTCAAATTGCTTCACTAATTTCATTCATTTAATGTTTGAATATGTTAAGATGTGCATTTTTATTGAAAATACTTAAAAACCCATTTTTTTCATTATTATTGGACCTCATTTTTTCTCTACACATTGTTAGGACTATTTTGAGGCACAATAAGACTATCTTCTTTGACATGTTACTTGACAAAACACTAGGTTCACTTTGATTTAATCAAATCTAGTGCATGTGTATAATATTAAATTGAGGGCATTGGATGGGGATTCTACATATGTTAATAGAGAGTGCAATCCTAATTGGAAGGATGGAGAGTGAAAGTAACCCTAATATGTTTTCAAAAGAAAATGTGCAAGTGAATTCACAATAATAGCATAAGTAGATATGAAACAAGCATCAACCTCTATTGTAGAGGATGGAAAGCATGAGGATAGCGGTTTGCAATATCCCAATGGAGAGAAGGTGGATGCTTGAGTTTCTTGAGTGGCCCTCATTACTAGAGGCTAAATTATGTCTATTACTCCACATTGGCAACAAGATGGAGGGGCGAAAACATAGAATCTTTATGCTCCAATATCTTAGATAGAAAAAAAACTATGAAAAACCTTACTTATGTGAATATCATGAGCAAGTAGTCTTAGAACAATTTAAATATGGGAAAGGGGGCAAGGGAGTGGCAACAAATGTGGGGTTTAATAATTTTAAAATAACCCAAAAATAATTATCGGAGCTAGGTGAAGATGAATGGATCAAAATGGATCATTACTCGTAGATGGAGTTAATAGGGTAATTTAGTTTTGTATGGCTATCTCTTCTTGAGCTGCATAATTGGGTGGAGCAAACCTAGAGCCCTTTTCTTGTTGTATCAATGTAATTTGTCCCTATGTGCAAGGTTCTTTTTGTGATAGTCTATTGTTCTTTGAATGATAGGAATATGTTCTTATAAAATGGTCATTAGTATTAGGGTGAGACATCTTTATTTCTAAAGTTGTGGTTTCCCAAATTCATTTGTTCGTGAAATATATAGGATTGTACCTTTTTGGGTAAGGCTTATAAATCTTCCTTTATATTTTTTGTCGCACTCTGCTTTGTAAAAGATGGATGATTCTTTGGGAAAGGTTGTGGCTTTGTCTCATGAGACACATAGGCACATGCTTAAAAATTTAGTAAGGATTTTTGTGGAAATAGATTTGGGTAAAGGTTTACCATAAAAATAGATTTTAAAGTTGGGAATGCAATATGGAACCAATTGTTATAATATGAGAAAATATCCTTTTGTTATTGGAATTATTTCCAAGTGGGCCATAAGATAGAATAATGCATAAATTCTAAAAATGTTTGAGGACAATCTTCTTGGTAGAAGGATGTAAGCCATTAGCATCAAATGGTGGGTTGTTCTTTAGGAGTGGATCTAAAGTGCTTGAAAGACAAAGCGAAAAATGAATAAAAAGCTTCCCAAACTAAGGATGGTAAGATCTAGGGATTGAAAATGAAAGGTAAATATTTTAGAGGAAAGGAAAGATGATGAGATTTTGCAATAGATTATGATGCATCTCGAGGCCTTGAGGAAAATGTCCCAAATAGGAGAGAAATGGATAGAAATAAAATACTTAAAACTTATATAATTATCATATGTTGCTTTAAAGGAACATTATAAGATGCAAGGTATACTTGAGTATAATTCTTTCAAAGAGGATTATGCCACAAATGTAAGAAACAATAGTGAAGGGGAAGAATTGATATCTCCCTTAAGACATGGTGCTTATCAATAGAATATGATTCAAAGTAGGAAATTTGAGGCTAAAAAGAATGCCTCATTGAAAATGGTGTGATTGTTTGATTTAAAATAGAAAGAGTGAGTTAAAATTGAAAGGTTTGGTTAGTAGGGTTGGGTTGGTAGTAAATGGCAACCTCTTTTAGAGGTTGAGTCATATTTGTAAATCCTTTGATATATGGTGTTTGGTTGCTATCCATATTTGAAGATCTATGTTT
>VDFB02366856.1:0-10756 GCA_007258455.2 Sequoia sempervirens | reverse complement strand
CCAAAAGTTGGTCTCAAAAAGGAATCTAATGTTTCAATAATATTATGCTTAATGGGCAACTGAAGGATTGGACCTCCTTAAGTTGCGAGTGTGAAATCTTCCATCAAAATGGAAAACCTATACAATTTTGAGGGATGCTTATAAAGGGTTTCACTTCCCTTTAGTCTATATTTAGAATAATGAATAGTATAAAGATTTAAAGTAGTAAGATGAAACTTCTCTAATTGATGTTAACAATAGGATGATATATAAGTCTTTATCTAACTCTTCTTCCATTATTGAATATGTTAACAAGTGCTTGAATGTGAAATTAGCAAATATAAAGTGGAAAAGTATTTTTAAATCAATATGGTCAATTTGTTTGGAGCCCAACAAGCTTGTTTCAAATGCTTACTAATTTTACAAAGGTTGTACCTTACAAACTAAATCATTTTGATATTAAGATATGTAATATATGTATAATTCCTTTGAATTATTTGAACACATTTTTTACTTTTTATACACCGAGGAAATTTGGAAAATATCTTGTGATGGGAAAATGATTTGGGGGGCTTGGGGAAATTAATTGGAAGAAAATTGTTATTGGGACTAAAAACCTAGATAAAGAATATAATTGTTTTTGGATTCCCCTTTCAACTAAAATATTTTGGAATATATGAAAGACAAGAAATGAGGAAAAATTTAAAGGGTCTAGGAGGAAACTTACTGAATCTTCAAAAATAATCATGTAACTTAATGTTGCTTTGTAGAAGACTATGAATATGGAGATTTCAATGTCCATGTTCATGAACTTGCTAAGTGATCAAATAGTCCGTGTCAACAAAGAAGAAATAAGATATGGGCACACATGTCACTACAATCAGTTTGATTTCTCAACCTTTCTAAATAATCTTAGAGAGTTCAAGAAGATATTTATTGAAAATGTAGTAGAAAACTAAAATAAAACTATGGAAATAGTCTTAGATTCCATGTCAACATTAGGTATGACTCTACCATAAAATTTGTTAGTCCAATGAGGAGATATCAGCTATTGAGCCTCCAATAGACTAGAGAGATATGGATATATACACTAGAAGTGGGAATTTCTAATGTGTCAATACTATGCAAATCAATATATAAGGATATTTATAATTTTTCTTTGCTACATGTATGTTGATATATACATTAGTAATACTATATTAGGTTGTTTTTTCATTTCAATATATAGTTTATACAACTACAATATGTAAAGTAACAGCTTTATAGTTGACATAGTTATCATGTATAGCTATATTTTGAGGTCTCTATATTTTTTTTTTTCACATCAGTACATTTGGAAAATAGTATGATGCATAGCTACATCATGTGGATCTCAAACTAATTTTATATTTTTGATGAAAATATTTTTAATACAAGAAAATATCAAAGTATACAGAGTGAAACAAAAAAAAAGGTTCATAGTATTGTTGAAGATAAACAAAATGGTACATGATACCAAGTACCTTTTCCCTATAGATGTAAACCTATTGGATGTAAATTTGTATTAAAGAAAATATATCAAATGTTAGTGTTGATAAGTACAATATAAAATTAGTTATATGAAGGATCATTCCTATGTCAAGGGAATTTATTATTGTGATATTTTCTCTCCAATTTCTAGGATAACTTCCATTTTTCTTCTATTATCTATTGCAATCATGTTTGATGTTGATGTTTAATAGATATATGTTATGATAACTTTTCTTGATGGTGATTTGGAGGAATTATATATATGTCACAACTAGAACACCTAATATAATAAGTTAAGAAAATGTTTGTATGGTCCTAAGAAAAGTCTCAGGATGTGGTACAATTTCTTTTATACATTTGTGTTTAGATTTGAGATTTATATGTCCAAATTAGATCATTACCTCTATTATAATACAGACTATGGTAAATTCCTTACTATTGTATTATATTTTGATGATAGATTTATTTTTTAATAAAGGGAAGGACATGATTTACAAATTGAAGTCTTAGATTTTAGGAGAATTTGACCAGAAATAATTATAACTTTTTAGGTTAATCTTGTAGGTGGAGATAGGAAGGGATATAGTTAACAAAAAATGCTAAGATAGATTAATTTTGTGGAATTAGTTTTAATGAGATTAAATATGTTAGCTTCAAAACCTATGTGTGTATAGTGGTAATGATAGATTAACATATGTTATGATCTAAATAAGACTAAAAATTACCAAAGTAGTGAGATTCCTTAGCCATTACATAGTGATTACTAGAAGAGTACATTAGGGTGTCGTGAAGAGGGTTTACACATATTTATGGTCTACCTCTAAGCACACTATGTGTTATCATGTTAAATTTATAGAGGATAAATAAAAATATTCATAATTCATGGATTTGTAGATTCTAATTAGGTTGGGGATGTCGATAGTAGGAGATACATTGGTAGATATATTTTCATTATGTTTGGTAGTGATCTCAATTAGATGAGAAAGTGAAAAACTATTGTAACTATGTTCAAGTATAAAAGTGGAGTTCACGACAGTTATTCATGATTGTGAGGAAGGCATATGGCTTAAAAAATTATATTAAAATATAGTTTTAAGTTGAGGATCGATTAAAGTTACATGTGAGTAAAAGTGTCAATTGTAAAGAAAAGAAACCAATGTTTTATGTAGGGACAAAGAATATTCATGTCCAATACTAATTTTTTCATGACATTATAGAGGATGAGAGGGTGATATTAGGGAAATTTGACACCTTATAGAATCTTGTAGATCCACTAACAAAAGCCAATGATTGTAGAAAATTTAAAGTGGTGCTATGAGCCTAAGGCTCTCATGGCTCCTCAAAATTAGGTTGAAAGTGTTAGAAAATCCTCTTCTCTTACAATATGTTTGACAAGTAGGATAATTTTATGAAAGGTGTATCAAATTTTCTTCAAGTATGCTATGTATATAAAGAACATGGTTTTTAGATTATAATCATGATTGTCAGAAAAAAAAATAGCGAACATCAATTTATAAAACCATTTACTATAACATCATGTAATATTTGGTTAACAGTTTTGAACCTTACCAATGTAAAGGTTCGTTATTTGGTTAACAATGTTGGGGTTAATCCTAATCCCTAGGGGTCTTCTATTTAGGACTAGGTGAACTAACTCTTTGATGTTCTAAAGATAATAACAAATGAGATACTAAAATTGAAAAGGGGTTTTGAGTTTAGAATCTCAGTCTTGAAGGATTAAATGTCAATAGCCTATGAGAACTTGGAAATAGTGGTTAAAATTAGTAAGTTGGCTCTCTATAATGAAGCTAGGGATCTCCAATTTATCATTGAAAGGGCTAGCCTGTGGAAGGGGGATTCTTCAAGTGTGATAAAAGATGTTACTGCTAGTTTGGAGGATCTCTCCAAAGATCCGAAGGGGGGAGAAAGTGATAAGGGTCCCTGCACTCATATGCATAATAAGACTAAGAAGAATTTGGGGTTTCTACGGAGGAGGTGGTTGATGTAATGGAATTGCATGAGAAGATCGTAGTTAGTGATCTGGAAGCTACTAACAATCTAAAAAATCTATAATTTCTTGTTGATTTTGTCCTATTTTTTGGTTATTTGTTAGCTTTTTTTTGTAGATGGGTGGCTGATTTGTTTGTTTTGATATCTTTAAAAGCGATGGTCTCTTTTATGAAATGTTTTGGGACCCCTTCAAAACCTTCCTTTCGTATAATCAAAAACATCATGTAATATTTTAATAGAGTATAAAATAGATTTTTCTTTGATTTAATGCTTAGATGTGTGTTATGCATCTTGACAATATCTACATGTTTAGAATATGATTCAGAGCCTTTGAAAAATAAGGTGTTTGGTCTCAATTTGTAAAATATTGATGAAATAGGTAGATGGATAGAATATGGTAATAGATCAAGAGTTTATCTAATTATTTTTTTTGTGAATGGGGAGAGGGTGTGGATATCATTAGATGATTTCCTCATTTATTGATTTAAAGCGATTGTTTATTTAGTTAGATCAATGATCAGTTAAATTGATTTATCATGTTTTTTTTAATTTTTAATTAGGGATAATAGATTTATATAGATTTAATTTCGATACGTTTGAAATAATGAAATATATATATTAATCAAATAATAATATTATTTAATGAATTAACTTTGGGAAATTGGATTAATTAATGTATGATGAATTAGCTTAATAAGTGGGTGTATTTAATGGTTGATATGGGGGTGTTCGTATGGAAATTTGAACATCCTAGATTTTAGCATATACATTATACTCCTCTTTAAAATGAAATTATTATTGTAAGAAGTAATGTTGTTTTAGAGAAAGTAGATATAGTCACATAGTTATATGACATTGGTGATAGAAAATGCCCCAAAAATAAAAACTTTAGGAGTAATTGAATTTACAACATTATTTATGTGGGAATGCTATATAAAATAAACAACATGAGGATTGAATGATATTGAATTCAATAGATGATGCTTGGAGAAGCTTTAGATTTAGTCTTGAATACATTTGAGATTTAAATGGGTGATGGGATGTTTCAATTCTTTTGACAATCTTTAGATTTATTATTGAATATATTACAAATTTAAATGGATGATGGGATGCCCCCTCAAGGAGATATGTGGGTTTGAAGAACATGAGTGTCCTCTCTAAATGGATGAAACATAACTAGTGAATAGATGAATGTAATTATTAGATGAGGGTTTTTGGGCCTTAGGCTTGTTAGGATCTTACAAAGGATTAGAGAAATTAAATATATTAATTTAAACAATGCCAATACAAAATTAAATTGTAGAAGGAATGAAATTCATAAAGGAATTTTTTTTAATGTTGTTCACCTTTTTGGGCTATGTACACAAATAATAGTTCATTTTTATTAAAATCTCTAAAAAAAAATAAGGTTACTATAATCAATAGCAATATCACTATTGTGTGTAGCTTTATCAACCTCATGGTCTGTCTCTGTTGGTCTTGTGGGAAGTTACAAAATCATATTTACAATGAGAAATAACAAAAAAAATATTTATTAAAATATATAATTAGGAGAAATCTACACTTGAAAAAGTGTCCAAAATATTAACCTGGAGAATGATTAAGCTATACACATACCAACATGGCCACTAAAAGACATAGGATTGAGATAATTTGGGCATAATTTTTTTTGGAATTTAGAGATATAATCCACGATTATTTGGGGGGGATCTTGTCTTAAAGTCCCATAAGGGTGGTTATACATCAATAATTATGAGATAAATAAGACGTTATATAGTTATGTTGATCCGAGGTAACAAATAGAGGACATGGATGGTTAGGGTTAGTAGTGGGGTCAATGAGAGGATTGTTAATGGGGTGATGGATTTGATGAATGGATAGGTGATTGAAAATTCCTTGGAGGAACAATGAGGGGACCTATTTGGATGGTGCAATAAGTTACCCTAATAATCATGATATTAACACCCTTATTCTACTCTTCAAGAAAATTATATCGAGTACCGTAAAATACTTGATTTTAATAAACATGCATAAGCTCTAGGATTCCTTTCTCATTAAGGCCTAATCCTTTCCCTTGATAGTTCATGGTTCTATATATTCATTTTACAATTATAAGATATATTTAGTTAATTTAATTTTGATAAAGTAGATTAAATATTGTAAGATGAATTAATTGAAAGAATGAATGTTGCAATGTGTCAAGATGGGGGGAAATGCTATGTAAAGGACTTGATGCAAGATTCTAATGTATGCAAAAACTATTAAACATAAAAAACCTTTTTTTTGGCTATAGACTTTTTTCTGGAAAAGTATTTATGTTTTCCTATTTGACATTTTTTTTTCTAGGGATGCCTATTATGTAGATATTTTTGAGCTCTATAATTTAATAAAAGGGCCCAAATACTTTCCTAGATCAAAAGTTTTGGATCTTGCATTAAATTGTAAGATGTACAACATATAGAAAAGAGTTGTAAGAGAGAGCTCAATTTATTAACCAACATATGATGTATGTCATTACACATCATAAGAAATCTTTGAATGGAAACATTGAAGCTAAAAGGGAAAATATAATTTAGGGAGTGGTTTATAACATTCTTATCATAGGTGGAAGAAACATAATATTTTTCACATGTAAACTCATTTTAGGATCTAGGTGTTGGTTTTCTAATTAGGTATTTGGGTGCAACATTTTTTAGTGGTTTTACTTCATAGTTTTGTAATTACAATCTGATGGTTTCATGTACTACTCCTAGTTATAGGATGTTTGAGATGCAAATTTTGACAACTATTTTGTAGTTACTATTATGCTATCAAAATTACTATAGATATATGATTTTTGATAATACTAAAAAAATATTTATCTCCAAGCATATTATAACTATGTTTAATTTACTTAATAATGCATTGAATTGCTTTGAAGAGTAGATTGTTTCTAAAATAGTTTTTCCCATTTCTTGTGTTGTGGTAGGATTATGTTTATACCTCAAATATGTTTCTTCTTTATATAATTGTGAAGATCTTAACTTTGTATGATTCTCTTGTTTGAAATTAGTTTATAAAGAATTTTGATATAGCTACATACTTTTAATTTACTTGTAACTATCCTTTTTTAAACATTGTTTTTATATTTTTTATAAAAAGTTTTGATAAGAAAAACCTTTCAACAAATTATTCGCATGTGTGATCATGGTGCTACCAAAAAGTGGAAATATTATGGGGGTGTGGTCGATTTAATTTTTTTCACCCAAAATTAATGAAACAAAAAGGGGTTTTAGAGGAGATTCTCAGATTTCCAAAAATATAAATTATGATTTAATTTGAATTTAATAAATAATTATTATTCATTTTCTATTAGAATTACGACTAAAGTCCTGATCGATAGGTCGATTGAAAAACATCTATAACTTTCAAACGGTATCATATTTTTGAACTAAAACATCCATCAAGATTCTATGCTTCACATACTATAGGATTAAAAAAATAAAAAAATAAATTTCATGAAGTTTTGCACTAAGTTATATGGTCGCATTGCATGAGTTTTATATTTTCTAAAGTTGTATTAAAAAATTCATAATTAATTATTTACTTGGAAAAAATTACAAAAAAAAAATATGCATCAAGCATCTGGACATGAGTCCCTCTACTTATTTATAAAATCTTACAAAAAATATATTATCATTTTATTATGGTTAGTGGGTCGACAAACACCTACTTCTTATTTTTCTCCTAAATTTAAGTATTATCAGACAAATTTAAAAATTTCACCAAATAGATTTTATTTATTTTAAATGTCCTAGTATTTTAGAAACTAAACTAATTTTCTAAAAATTCTATTCTACATATTTTGAAATAATATAGATAACTTATTCAAATATTTACGCCAAGTTGCCTAACACTCCATTTTTTCAATTTTGCCACTTAAGGGCTCTGTTGCATGATGATCTTGCACATACCCATTCTTAATTATAATAATCTAGTTTAAAAAAAAAAAGTTTTAAATTATTAAGCACACAATCCTTATTTTCTCATAAATAAATAAAAATCTTGTATCTTTGAAAAAAATGGAGCTTTATAACTAGAATTTTTTTTATAATAATTTAGATGTGTTAGAGTAAATTACATTTACCATCTTAAGTATTAACTTAGTCATAATAGTGCATTTATTAATTCATTTTCATCTTCCTACTGTTATTTTGGAGGATGTGATTTTTGCAAGAGGCTGTGATCTGTTTTTGAGGCAACAATTCTTGAGAGTGTCATTTTTTGTTGAGAGGCATGTTTTTTTAGAGGAGGCATTTTTTTCTAAAACTAATCATTTAGAGGTGGCAAGATTTTCCTTTTGAAAGGAGCGAATCTAATTGGTGGCTGGCTTTTTTTTTTTCTAAAGAGAGTGATTTTAGTTTTTTTGGAGGAGACAACTATTGTGAGTTAAGGAGGCATGACTTTTTTGCAATGTTTGAAGGCATTTAGTATTTCCTTGCTATGGATTCACCATTCCAACCTGTGATTGATCATCAACCTGCAGCCAAAAGAGGAGGGTCCAGGGCATTATTTTTTTATTTGGTGGTGCTTTTAATTTGTTGAAGTTCAATATTGGTTTCACTTCATTTCTAGTACTTGAGAGTTTCTAATTTGTTGTTGAAGGTTACTCTCTTTGTATTTTTGGAGATTTGTCATAATTGTTATGGGGTTTTCATTACATCCTATTGTGATTATGTTGAAAAAGGGAAACTATAAACAATGGAGAGATGGTATCATAAAACATATTAGACGGCTTCATTTGTTGCCAAATTTGTATAATCTTATTCCCCTTCCTGGTATTGATAGTAAGAAATTTGCATGGAATTGCAAAGGGATCATATCCTAGGAGTTATTACAATGCATATTGATGATACCATTTTAGATGCTATTGATCATTTTGAGTGTCCATATATTCTTTGGATTAAAATTTGGAAGATACATGGAGATCCTGATACTCAGCCATTCGTAGATGATCCTATTTCAAATTGTCTTGTGCCTCTTCATTTTTTAGAAATGATACCCTATGATCATGCTACTATATAGAATTGATGTACCTTCACCTTCATTGTGCAGAGTCATTGATTGAAACTCCTATCATTCCTATTATGTAGGACCATTCATTTTGTGTTGATGATTCATTGAGCATGTCCAATGACTCATCACAACTAGTATCTCATTGTCTTCCTAATTGGGATTCTTATTTGTCGGACATTTAATGATAGTTGTGGTACAATTGTTGTCACCCAATCTTAGTCTCTAGAGAGTGTTTAGGATCAATTTCCAGTGGTACCTTGTTTGTCAACTTTTGTTGTGATTGGGCATGTTCCTGATTGGTTTGTGACATCTTTTTCCAAGGTCTTGGCTACACATGAGTAGATTTCAAAGATGCCATCATACATTTTCATGCTTCTTTCTTTCAATTCCTATCTGGAATGGGAAGCATACCTACATTTGTAGTTGGTTTTGTTTCTTCTAAAAGGGAGACAACTTGTTTGTCGACATTGGATCATGTTTTGTCTTCAGGCACTTACCATTTTGCAAGTGATTACACATTGTGGGGGGGCTATATAGTCTCACTATTTCCCTTTTATTGGCGACCATTGATTGTATATATATAATGTATGTAGTCTTTGGGGGTGTAATTGAGTCCTCCATCCATGCATTGATTTTTGTTTTTTTCTTTCTTTTGAAGAGGAGTTTTTTCCCACAAGGTTTTTCTCCTTTTCTCCAGTTGTGAGATATTTTTTTTTGCATTGTAAATGGGTACCTAACATGGTTGTGTAGCTGGGACCCATATTGCATCTTCATATTTGTATTTGCATTCTCTTTAAGTTCCACTTAAGGGGGGTGTTAGAGTAAATTACATTTACTCTCTTAAGTCTTAACTTAGGCATAATAGTGCATTTATTAATTCTGGTTAGTTTCTCCTAGGTGGTTTTTCCCGTGTGGGTAGTTTTTCCACCTGACACCTTTTCTCATGGCTTTAAAAGGCTGTAACATTGTGTAAATTAATTAGATATCTTTTATTCACTCATTTGTTGAAATGGAAGTGTTGTCTCTCTCGTTTGTTGTTTCTAGAGTTGATATTTCTTGAGTTATTTGCTCTAACAAGATGTAACTTTTACATAGGAGAAGGTTTCCAATGAATCTAGACATAAGATTTTGTTAGCGAGTGGCCATTGATCTTTGACTAAAGTCTTTCTGCTATCCACCAACTACACACCTACTCTCACGTTGACCACTCTTGATAACGCACGTTATTCGTAAGGCAGTGGGTTTTCGAAATTCTTGAATAAAATGTCTACTTTTGGCCCTTGACGATATGTGCCAAAATGTTTCTCGTTTGAATGGTACACAGTTGTTTTCGTGATACTTCATCAAGATGCAGATCATTCTTTAATAAAAAGTTTATGGCGCTGTTTTTTGCTCTATTGCCTCTCCGAATACAACGCACAGGTCCTCTAAGCATTGTTCCGTATTACTACGCTAAATTTTAAAGTTATGAAGAAAACTAGTGATTCGAAGCATAGAGGAATATTGTTCGTATGGCTGTTGTTTTTAAAGCCTTGTGTAGGCAGTCATTTTACTGTATGGGAAGGACCTTGGTGTAACAACCAGGCTGCACGTTACTATACATGTGGGTGTTCTAATATTAGTAGCGATTTTCATGGAGGTTATATTTTTGTATACCAAGGACAGACGGCCAAGGCTTATAATACTGATAATTGTGAAGGCCAACCACACACTAACTTTAGTGGCAATGTCCGTGACGGGTGCAGCGGTTTTGGGTGGAAAAGCTTCTTCATTCAGTGCTGATAATGGTGTTTTATGTGTCAGTTGCCATTATTAGTGTCTATAAATTGGATTGAATCAGGATTTTGCATAATTTCTTTATGATTTATATCTGGCCTGTTGTGTTTAATTTAGGTCAGAATTGCTTGAGGCCTTGTATCTGGTCTGCAAGTCTGATAGTATGAATAAACACTGTTTTCTGTGTCTTTGGTTGTGTCTATTGTAGGAGGAATTGAGCGAGGATTTGTGGTCCTCATAGTTTGTATTGTCTTTATGATTTGTTTCTGGCCGTTTTTGTTTAATTTATTAAGGATTAATATATGGTTTTTATGATTGATATGCATTGGTACTCTTAAATCCAGGAAGACGTAGATATAGCCTTTGTGATTGAGGGATATCTAAACCGTTAAATTACAGGAATTAACATTTGCCCTTTACGACTGGG